>VZTE01003934.1:199100-304268 GCA_013397775.1 Eulacestoma nigropectus
CCACCCCCCCACCCCCCTTCCCAGTTCCATCCCATGCCTCCACACTTACTTTCCATAGGATTCTCCATATTTCCACCCACATTCACCACCTGTTCTGGCTAGGGGAGGCAGAGCAGATGCTGTGGCTGGTTTCAGAATCTACCCTGCCTGGTACATTCTATTGTGTTCTTTACCTAGAACACTGCAACTGTGATCTTGGAAGAAAATTATCAAAAATCACAGCAGAGCGTGGGACTTGGAGGACAGATTTCTGATGTGAGACTTAATAGGACTAAACACCAGAGCTAGATTCTCTGATGCAGCCAATGTCCATTAGGATACTCCTTTACAGGCCCCAATCCTAGCCCTGGCTTGCACTCCCTTCAGCTCCAGGCATAACGCCGAACAACCTCAGAACAACATCTGTGTGACACCTGCAAGAATGTAGTATGGCAATGTACACACCAAGGTGATTTTTTTCCTAGACAAGAGTCTTAACTTGTCCTCTATCTGGCTGAGAGAAATCTGGAAGATTTATCTGGCTTGAAGAACTAGTCTCATATAAACAGTTTTAACTAGGGAATAGTCAAATAGGGATACGCTATCTTCCCACAGGGGCAGGAGGAGAGGAACAGTGTTGGAGGGAAGGAGTTAAAGGACTTTTATAATCTCCTCCCTTCATTAGTACATGGTTGAATCACGTAACCAATAGAACAGGTAGTTGCACAGGCCTGCATTTATGTTCTGGCTCCCCAAATCTGTGGGCTGAGAGCACTATGTAAGGGATTATTTAGTACTGGTACAGTGAAGAAGCAAGAAAAGTTAAATTAAGCCAGAAAGTGGAAAATGTAGCCTGAATGTTGGCCCAAAGCTTCCTGCCACTGTGACATAAGAGGCCCTAGAAATCCCTAAGGAAGCAATGCCATAGTGCAGAAGAGCTGCCAAAAGCGGCCACCAAACTGGGCCAAGGGTGGCCCAAGGTGAGCACAGTGGGGAAGGCTAAGGGAAAAGGCTGAGGTTTGACAGTGGCAAGGTGGGCTGGAGAGGGCAGTGTGAGGGGCAGCGCTGGGGATTCGGGACCGCCCAGTGAGCTGCCCCCGCCCGGTGTCCCGGGTGTGCCGGGTGTGCCCAGGGAGCTGCCCTGTCCCGGTGTGCCGGGTGTGCCCAGAGAGCTACGCCGTTCCGGTGTCCCGAGTGTGGCCTGGGTGTGTCCCGGGTGTACCCAGGAACTGCCCCATCCCGGTGTCCCGGGTGTATCCAGGAGCTGCCCCATCCCGGTGTCCCGGTGTCCCGGGTGTACCCAGGAGCTGCCCCATCCCGGTGTCCCGATGTCCCGGGTGTACCCAGGAGCTGCCCCATCCCGGTGTCCCGGGTGTACCCAGGAGCTGCCCCATCCCGGTGTCCCGGTGTCCCGGGTGTACCCAGGAGCTGCCCCATCCCGGTGTCCCGATGTCCCGGGTGTACCCAGGAGCTGCCCCATCCCGGTGTCCCGGGCGCTCCCCACAGCAGCCCCGCTGCGCTCGCACGGCGCCCCCTGGCGGGGCCCCTTCTCCCCCGCCCGGACACCGCGGGACGATCCCGGACACGGCCCGGGATTTCCCGTGCTCGGGAGGAGAAAAAAGCCCCTGCAATGCCGACAGCCATGAAGGTAAAAGAAAGAGAGACCGATAAAAGAGGGCATTGGCGCTTTTCTGTGCTCTGAAATTGATTTCAAGCATTCAGGACAGTCAGTCGCATTTTGTCCATCACCTCCGATGGACTGCAGGGAACACACTGGAACACTACAAATTTTTAGACTCAGAGGAGCTGTGTAAAAACTGCACTTGAGCCCTGTAAGTATAAAAGAGAAAAGCAGCTTACTGTCCCCTTTCCCTCTCTTGTTCTTAGCTTAAATTAATTACATTTATACAGTATTATTAAAAACTAATCTAGGGAACTGTCCCTTTGAGTGTCTGCTGGTGAATATGGCTGACCATAAATTCTTATTCATTTTTTGTGTCAATCACGCTATTTCATAAAATGTTTTTATGGATGAGATTCTTTTTGTCCAGGTACTCTGAAATCAGCAAAATCAACAGCACACTCATCAATTTATCTTTGCGGTTGTACAAATGCTGATACCTTCTTCTTCAGGCAAGGAGATTAGTCAGGAACATTTTTAAACTCTTGTTCCATTCACAAAATTTTAACTTTTTACAAGAAGGGCTTTTAGAAAAACACAGTCATATACCAGCTGGTGGAGCTCAGTAAATAGCAGGAAGATTTGTCTACAAACATTCCCTGAATTGGAAGAGAGTTGTGACTCAACCACCTTTATTAACCTTCTGCTTTAATTTCCACAAAAGCTGATGCCTTTGGGATATTGCTGCTTTTTTTTCTGCTGACAGAAAGCATTACAAATGCACTGAATTTACTGTGGAGTTGCTACTACCTCAACCCACTGAAGCTCTACAGAATAGGTTTCCTTGGCACAAATGCAAATGTATAACTTTATAGAACAGCTGTAACAGATGTGGGTAGGCCCAGTTATCAACTGCTGAAATTGGTCAAAGCATTAACCCAAGCCTATCGTGAGACCAAACATGAATCATAAACCAGGCATATATAGACTAAACCACCTAATTCTGATAAAGAACCCACTGAGCTCCAGTGGAAATCTGCCCATTGAGTCCAGCAAACCTTGAATGAGGCCCTGTCTGCAGGGGACCATTTAGGCACTGAAAAGGTACCCTGAGCATTTTGTTTGTAGCATGATCTGGGGAAAAAATACTGCAGTTAATGTAAATGAGTGAAATATCACGTGTCATCTTTCAAATGCATTTGCAACAGAATTGAATATTCAACTTGGACACCTGTTCCAAGACCCAGCTAAAAGATGTTTCAAACCCCCCAGAACTTCAAACTAAAACACATGTAGCATTTTCTTAATTTGTCACCATTTTTTTCTTGTTGTTTTCTTGGAGACAGAAGGGATACTTTCATACTTTCCTCAGCATTCTGAATGCTAAAACGTACCTTAAAATTAAAACGGAAAATGTTAAACACTTAAATCAGAAACTGTGTTTTCAAAGAAAATTACAGAATGCCTCATGAGCAGCTATATTAAACAGGTTATTTAATTTGGGAGCATGAATGTTTCTGTTAGAAATTATGATCAAATTTCTATATTTTCTAGAGTAATTGAAAAAAATATTCTCCTCATACAATCAATAGAAGTAAGAGTTGTCCAGTGTCCTAAGTACTGGAACAAATTGTGAAAAGCATTATTCTAATGCTTTTTCAGATTGCAGAAGCAGTGGCAGTGATGTGATCTAATCAAGCATTCAATTGCCAACAAATTTTAAAAAGTTCTGTTTGGACTCTCTTTAGACCATTCCTATGCTAGTCAGTTTTCTGATTGTGAAATATGCATACTGTTTGGGCTTAACTAAAGAAACCAGGAGGTTTTACTGGGCCACATCACTCTCACACAGGAAAAAAATAAAGTGTAGGCTTTGTTCTAGGCATTTAAGCAGTGCCATACAAATAGTTGGAATTTAAGCACATACTTTATATTAAAAGCAAACAGTCAACTGTTTTGCTGGATCAAGAGCTGCAAGTCTTAGTGATGCCATGGTTTCTATGACAACCAAGTGTGATATTACATGAAGGATTATGATTTAAAGGAACACACATCTGGCCTTTCCCACTGACGTGGTCCTAGTTTATCCTGTACGTACCTTGTGTACAAATCTGCTCGTCTTTGTGGAATCACTGAGCCCACGACCAGGAAGGGCAGGCCTCAGCAGACCAGGCAGAAAGTGAGTGAAGTGCACTCTATTCCTGGAGATTTCAAGGAGAAAAAATAAATTCAGACTTGGGGCTGCACTATCCTTTCAGACACAGCTGCAGCCCAGGAGCTTGCTGATAGCTGAGGGATACTGCAGCAGCAGTGCAAGAAATGAAGTGCCTGGTAGAAGGCAGATGCTGTGAACCCACACTCTCTCCCTTCAGAGCCCTCATAGCCCTGACACAGTTTCCTGCACCCACAACCTGTCCTGAGGTTGGCTCCACACCCTGTTGAAGACTCGAGCTGTGGAATTGTTAACCAAACCGTGGTCCGAGCAGGTCGCAGCCCCACAGTCTCCTTCCTCCATCCCAGCAGTGATCTCTGCTGGTTTGCTGCTCCTCTCAGCCCTGAACTCTGCAGAAATTCCACCCTCCCCCCTGCTTTCTGATAAACTTATTCTCAATTTGGCTCAGTTGAGAACATGTTTGATCTCTTGGAGATATACAGCTATCTCCGTGGTCCTCAGTGATCTCTGCGAACATAACCAGAAAGGTATTTTCATCCCTTGAGAGCAGGTGCCAAAAGTAATTCCATATGACTTAGTGCTAAAAGCTAGCCCAGACTAGCTATTTTGGAACAGGGTAGGAAATACCTGAGAAAAAGGAAACTCTCTCTCTGTCCTTGGCATAAGAATAGCAGCCTGCTCTTTAACTGAGAGTGCCTAAACTCAGCCCTGCAGACCCCCAGCAGCCAGAAGGCTGCAGCACGTTCTCAGCTGCTGATGTGCTGTTGCCCAATTCATCTCGGCAGTTCAGCCATTTTGGGTAGGAATATCTTCTTCTCTGTCTCACTGTCTCATTTTCACAGAGCAGCCTGGCTCTGGGCTGCTGTGCATTCAGGACACACTGATTCACCTGCTGCTTTTACAGGCAAATGAGAGCCAGTGTTGCAAATTTGTTCAATAGCCCTTTTAAGTACATGGCTGGCTTTGTAGCAAACAGCTCCCTTCAGATTAGGAAAAATGCTTTACCAGGGAGATTAGTGCCACTGCACTTGTGAAGTCATGATATTCCCTACAAATAAAATCAGTGACTATAAATAGCCAGAACATCTTCCATCCTATGAGATTATGATCTTCTTCCTTGCAAAACAGATGAGCTCATTGAGAGATAATTTTGTGATAGCCAGACAGCTTCAACATAAGATTGAGCCCATCATCATTAGTCCAATTAAAGCTCCTTTTTATACCAGTAAAATAATTGATGTGCTGATAAACTGCTTCAGTTCATTGTCACTGCAAATATCCACAGCTGCTCTGAACACATCCATGTAATCAATATGGCCCGCTAAAAGGTTTCTAAATGAGTTAACTCTTCCAGGAGTCAGCCAGATTTCTGAGAGACTATCATGCTTTTTGTTCTGTGTTTCTTTTATTTACAGATGCATTAAGTCCAATCACAAGCTGATCACACACACTTGAGCAGAGCATAATATGAATGTCGCATGCTATTATTGTAATAGAAGTTGAGCAAGGGAACCTGGCCTTGAGGCTACTTTTCCCATATTAAGAAAATACCTAACCTAACCTGCATCATTCTGACAGAACTAGGTTATGGAGTGACTGTCTGTGCAGTTACATTGGCAGAGTAGGACGTACCGTAAGGGATGGCACAATGGGAGCCAAAGACAGGGAGCTCTAACTCCAATTCAGCAGCAGCCAGAACAGCATCTCCCAGAATAGCCTCAGCCACGTGATCAAAAGGGCCCATTTCACCACCATGCCAAGCTGCAGGCCAACACTGAAGACAAACTGGGGCTCCAGTCTTCTTGTTCCTTGTTGGTGCCATTGCCCCCACTCCCTGTGCTGCAGGTGCAAACAGCTGTGCAGCTCCCAGGGCAGCAGCTCCCGGGGCAGCTGAGAACGGAGTTGTTGTGTAAAGGTGTTGCTGTAGGTACAGTCATCAGGTTCCTGCCCTGCTCTCTGGGATAGATTAGAAGCATTCTCAGAAGCCACAGAAAATCTCTCTAAATGCCTAACTTTACTGCAGGTCCAGAAGAAACAAATCTCTTAGGTCAGCCTCTCCCTGCCCTGCTTCAGGGATGGACTGTGGGGAAGACAGGCCTGCACACATTTATTAGGGGGCTTGGAGCTTTTGTTGTTGGTTCCAATTAAAAACCCCAACTAAAATTGCCAAAGCCTTTTAAAAGTTTTGTTAACCTTCTATGTGGCAAATACTTGAATTTCAGACTTACTCATCCACAAATCTCTTTTTTTGAATCACATACTTCTATTTCATGCACTTGCCACCTTCTGGAGATAAAGGTTTTTTAGCAGCTGCAGATACCCATGCAGAAGCAATTACTTCTTCCCGATGCCTGCAGCATTCCATAAGAACTTCCCAGTGTGAAATGCAACTGCCCAGTCTCCTCTCAAGGTTCACTGCAGGCAGCCTCATACCAAGCACTAATGCTGGGTGCTGCACATGCCCTAGAGGAGCTACAAAGAGGTATTTTTTCACACTTAGAAGTAGTCATCACATGCATATAGCCCATTATGGGGGCTATGCAGTGACCTAAACAGAGCTTTTCAGCTGTTTGTTGCTATCAGCTGCTGATGTTGCTATTAGAAATGCAAAAAGGCAACTCTGCATTTCCCCTGCTGAAACACAAACCTTTAATGAGTTTATTTTGAATTGTGTCTCAAAGACCAGGCAGAGATAGGTAGTAGGCTGCACAGCTTTAAATAACTTGTCAAAATCCTTTTAGGAAACAAAATAGCATACATTTTTTGAGGGGTTCCCATCTGTCTGAATTTCTAATTTGATTTTTGCAGCTCACACAGCTCAGATGGGATTTAGCTGAGAATACATAACCTGAAGCTGAGTTTCTGAAGTTTTCTTCATACCAGGATACCAGGATGGCACCTGCACAAGAAAATTCAGGCCCTAGATCTCCTCTCTGCCTTCGTCAGATAAGGAGGGTCACCCAGCCCCAGACCCCAGTGCCCCCGGACAGGGTGCTCCTGAATGTGCCAGGTACAGCTGCAGGGGAGCAGCTGTGACAGGGATATAGCACTGAGCTTTCCAGACTGGCTCTGCCTCTGGCCACCTTAGCCCTCCACCATTCCTATTGGCCCTGGTACCACGTTTTGTTGGTTGGTTTGGTTTAAAATCCCTTTGGAGGTTGTTTACAAAGGCTGTGGCTCATGAGAAGAACTAAGCCCACTTGGAAAGGGTGGTATGCCCAGAGGCAGTGAATTCTACGTTGCTTCAGTTGTAGAACTCCACCTTAGTGTTCCCATCCAGGAAAGGGAGCCAAAGATAGCTGCCTCTTCCAAAGAAAGATCTTCTGGAGGCTGCATCACCCTCTGATGTTTTGAAATTTCCAGGGGACCACATCAGTCATGGCTGAGTGAGAAGCAGCATTTACACTCAACCTTTCATCAAGAAGTACAGCATCATCTCTGTTGAGGATACCATCTTGTTTCAAAAATCCCACATCTGTCAGAATCCTTTAGGCTCCTATTACAATATCCAGTGACTAAAAATAATTGCTTGTTCCCTGTTATTTCAGTTAGTTTGCTCTGTGTGCCTGGCAGCATTTTGCCGAGTTCCACTGTTTTCCCAAGGCTGTCAGTCAGTTTTCCCTGTTGTTTGTGTGGGCTTTTCACACACAACACGGAAGAGGAAAACACTGAAAAAAACCCCAGAAAATGTGACTATAATCCACTTAAAACAGCCAGCAGGGGGATGTGCAGGACCATGAACTCCTCTGACTTTTTGAAAAAAGTGAACGCATTTCAAATTTACTATGCTTGTAGAAAACATAGTCTCTTTCTATAACAAAAGAGCACAAGTCATCAGCCTATCACTGTCTCTGGCAATTTCAAAATCAGCTGAAGAAACACAATTTCATCCCTATTGATTAAATTATATATGGCTACATTGGTTAAATAAGCATAAGAAGTCAGTGATCAACTTCTGCCTAGTACTTACATTTTTAGAAACACAAGTTGGGTAACGTGTTTTTCTTTTTAGGATGGAAAAAAAGTATGTAGTTATCAAGGCAGGAAAGCCAGAAATTTTGGATTTTTTCCCCCAGTAATCGATAACTAGCTCTATTATTTACATATCTTTAGTTTTACTTCTGTTGATTTAACCAGTTGTGGCCTTCAGTCCCCAAAGGTAAGATCTGCAGCCCGCCAAGGAGGGGCACCTACTTTCAGCTTTCCTGTCCCAGCAGCTCAAGCTGCTCCTCTGGACACCAATCTGATCCAAGAGGCTGCACCTGAGAGCTGAGGCACAGGAAGCTCCACAGCCTTCAGTGTGAGCAATTACAGAGCAATTACCTCGTTAAACTCCTCGGTGCTAATATTTGTCACCTTTCACAGAAGAGTTGCTTTAAAAAAAACCATCGAGGACACACAGAGCTCCTATCTGTATGGGGACTGAGCTCATAGTACTCTTTGTGACTTTTATGCCTGTGAGCAGACTTGATGTTTAATACAAGCAGCTTTCTTCACACACTTACTCAGGAAAGCACCATCCTCGTCGTTCTTCATAAGCTCGGGGAAAGCAGCAGGAACAAGAGGGAAAGAGCATGGTAATACCTCCAACAAAGAAGGACATTTTATCATGTTGAACCACTTTCTGTGTGCAGCAGGAGCTCAAACCCACGCCTAGTCCATGCCAAAGAGCTGACCAGAAGATGGCGAGAGAGGAACACTTTTGGAAGCACATGAGGAGCCGTGACCCGCTGCTCGCAGCCCCTCGGCAGCTCCCGCGGGGCCGCCGCTGGCCTTGGCAGCAGGGAAGGGGCCAGATCCCGTTCCACGGGAGACAGGGATGGAGAGCGATCGAGCTGGTTCATTAAAGGGATATTTTTGCTCTCCAAATCTCGTTTGCTCTGGAAATCTGAAATTTTCTGAAAATCTGTAACACTTGAGTACAAAAAGGAAATAACGTCTGCAAATCTTTTGGGCCAGAAGGGGAGAAAATAATTCTTAATATTCTTAAGACATCATGGCTGGTTCTCAGAAGGCTGTGCAGACATTACACTCTTTGGCAGGTATCTCCACATAGGAAGCCAGTGACAATCAGATAAACCTGGAACATGCTTATGATATCACTATGGATCAGCATTCATCCTGAGGAGATCAGAACCCTGGACATTCAAAGATAATTCCTTATATGTTGCCATGGTTATTTTCTTCTCCTACTGAGCTGATGTGCAAGTTCAGAAAATACTGCTTGAATTAAACTGAACTATTAAGTTCAAGCAAAGAGTTCTATTTCTAGACAACTGTTCCCATTAATTTAAGTCACACTGATTTTACTATTCAGCATCTTGGGAAAACCACATGGTATTTCCAGTATGGGATTAAAGGTTTCTGATAATTTTACTCTACTTGAGAATCTACAACATACTTTGTATTCTGAAAAAGCACCTAGAAATCTATTTTTCTTAGGTTCATAAAGCCTTCACCTGTTTGCCAGTATTTGCTTTGGCTCAGACTGAAGTTGACCAGGGAATTAATTCTGTATGATAGCCAGACAGAGCTGTGATGGAGATTTACCATCTGAGTGCAGCACAGGATGCTTTGATGTACAGGTTTCAGTGCAGATTCATTGACAGTGGTTACAATTTAATGTAAAAGGAAAGTATGCTCACATTAATGCTCCAAAGGTAGTCTATTCCATTTTATTAAACTGCCACATTTTCACAGGAGAAAAATTCAGTTTGGAGAAGCAGTGTTGCTCAATATTTATCCATGACTTCTTTTCCCTTTTAATATTCCAATAATTTCATTTTTCCCAACCCATTTTCAACTAGGAATACTGGAAACTGTTCAAATCTGTCCTGATCAACCCAATGTCCCCATCTTGTATATGCTAATATCTTAAATGTTCAAAATAAGAAGGACTTTATAGGAACAATCCACTTTATCTGTTAAATTGGAATCTTCAGTATCACCTACTTCAGTTACTCACCCAGCGTCCAGTGGCTTTGTGCTCCCTCTGGGCCCTTTACCCATCCACAGAGATCTACATGGCCTCAGTGTTAGCCCCAGACCCTTGCACTCACTTTCACTCAGTTATGCACATGAACTTTGGGGGCCACACAGGTGAGGTCCCCAGCTCCATGCAGGAACAAGTCCAACAACCCTGGAAGCTCCCTGCTTTTCACTGGCTGCATTGGATCATTCCTAACCCATCTGACACTTTGGGATGATGCTTCCTGAGCACAGGTCCTGGAAAGTCCTACTCTAACTAACTTTGTCAGGGTAGCTTTGGGTCTCTTGGAAAGCAGGCAGAGTCACTCATCTTCAGAGGTGATACGAGAAGTAAGGCAGTGTACAGACTGTGGTTTCCTCTGTACATCTGATGTTCGCTTTGGTACCTGGGATCCATCTGTCACACTCAGAACGGAGCCAACTGCTGGGCAGACTGCTACAATGCTCTTCACCTTTGTTTGATATTAACCTTTTGCATTACTGATTTAGCTGCTGATTGACTATGGTTTCTTTTGCAGAACATGGTAAGTAATATTTGGAAAACACCCTATCAATGACATAACTACACACCATTTCAAGTGGGTTTTGTCAGTACTACCTTACATAAACAGTCTGCAAATATCCCCAGCTTCCTCCACAGGAAAACTCTTGTAAGACACATCTATTTGTCGAAACAGGGCCCCTAAATGACAGAGATGGACATGGGAGACTCATGCTAAAGATTTTCAGTCACACACTATCAAACAGTTAAAAAACCCTCTCTGAACACAAGTTAGGTAACCAGTGGGAGAGAAAAAAGCACATGATCAGCTGTGAGCTAAAGAGAAGGAACAAAGACCAAGAGGAAAGACTGAAAATAGCCTCCAGGTAGGTTCTCTGGGGAAGTTCAAAACTCCATCCATATCAGTAGGCACCTAAACACCTTTAAAACAGGCTCAGAGTCTTTCAGCAGTTCACCTCAACCAACCTGTGGTTCCTCTTGGCTAGTTCTTAGTCACTGGGTTTTGCACCCACACACAACCCCTCCCACTCACATCAGCTCTAATGTTGCTGTTCTGTGGTTAATATTAACACTTCACAGCCACCAGCCATCCCGTGCCATCCTCTCCTGGCGCTCTCCCCAATTAACCTTGGAAGTGTTTTAAGGCAGGAGTGGGAGACAATCCTGCATTGCCTCAGCTGTGGTGTTTTTATTTTCTGCAGAGCAACAGCAGCAGGGACAGGGTTTTGTGGGGTGCAAGGCTCACTAAAGCAGGTGGCACTCCTCAGGGCGACAGCTGGCTGTGGCTCCCCCAGCTTCTACCCTTCGACAGCCCCTCTCCTCTAAGTCATACAGAGAAACAGTTGGCTGGGAGGCAGCTATGAATATATGCCCAGGGGAACAAACACTGAGGCATGCTGAATAGCACCTGCTCATACAAAGTTCTGAAAAACAGAAGTACAAACGCACCCTGCAGCAGAGAAAAAACAAGAACTGATACAACATACTGATGCTGCAATGAAAATTCCCTAGGATAGCTGATAATCTCTTCAGCTTGAGTGTGAAAGTCTTCAATTTCCTAATAAACAGAAGGTGATTTCAACTCCACCTATTCCCTGTACAGCATCTCTTTGCCACAAGAGTGCATCCTTGCAGCTTGCACCAGGCACATCCCCTCTTGCTGCAGCATCAAGGTACCTTAAATCCTGAGTTGCCTTGTACCAGCTGCCCTTAGCACAGCCTCTAATAAGTAGCTGTTTGCAAATGCTTAGTTTGATATTAGATCTGGTTTATAGCATAACAAATCAATGGGATTGTAAGAAAATGCCTTGTAACCAGATTTAAGATAGGTATTGTATATTGGCACACTAACAAAACACTGCTAGAAAAACAGTATCCAAAGCAATATTGCAGTTCTCTCTGGCCAACTTTCTTACATTTCCTTGCCATACTACCCTTTTCCCTAACATGCTAACAACAAAGGAATAACTACCCTAGTAGTTTAACTCACAATTCCTTACCAGGTACTGGCCATGTTTTTGTCAGCATCGCAAAAAAGTATTTTTGTAAATTAAACTTCTCAGCAGATGATCTCCAGCCATGTCTCTAGGGATAGGAACCAAGGTGAATAGAAATAACACAATAACTGAAGTGTATGCTTAATATTACACAAAGTCTCATACACCCAAGACCATGAGGCTTGTACATAAACCAGGCAAAGGGACAGATGATGAAAACAGATGTCTCCTCAGGTTTCCCCTTCTAAAAAAAAGTTGTTCCGTCTTTTTGTGGATTTTGACTTTCCAGCTGGGCTTGTTCACTCCTGTGCTTGCCCTGCACAGCTGGGTACAGAGTTAGAAACCTAAAGAGAATGTTAACTTGATCATTTCCTGCTTTGGTCAAAGAACATTCTTGCTGAGACCCTAAGAATTAGCAGGAGTAGCACGGCTGATCCCCAGACAGGCTATTTCATTGCTACAGACATCTTTCTGGAACTTCACTGCTGTCTTCCCAGAAACCACTCCCTCTGGGAATGGTCTTGTACTTTACAGAAGTAGATGCATCACTTCTGGTATTTCCACAATTTCTCAAGGCCCTTGAAAAAAGCCACTATAAATCCCTAGCAATCCCATTTCAGACATAAAGGCTCTACAGATTATACACTTATTCCTGATAATTTTTCCTGGCCTGATAAACAGTTGCATTGTTTTTACAGCCACACTGCACTGTTAAACTCTTTGTAAGGTCTCACTACCTGATATTTTGGGAGACTGACTGGTCTAGAAGCTGTGCCAAAGTGCTGGGGATCCAGACAGCTGGATCACTGCCCCAGTTTTGTCACACACCCTGCATGTGAGACCTCACAACTGCCACATGAGGTCAAGCAAGTCACAGAGCCTGCTGGTGCCTCCCTTTCATTTCCACCTGTCATCTGTCTCATCTCTTTAGACTGTGAGCTCTGCAGAACAAGGGTTTCTTCTTACAATAAACACATTTAAGATCACAGGTGTGGTTTCTAGACACAACTGCAGCACAGTGGGAAGCACAAAAGCAGAGTTGAGCTATTGTCTGAGACTGTCCACAGCATGAGGCTGGTGAGGCCCAAGAAGTGCTGTCAGAAGGATGTGTCAAGGGCAGAATTCATGATGAATAAAATTGCTCATCTGAACGTCTAAAAACAAATGAGCGTGCACATTCCAGTCATTAAATTCATTTAAGAGGCAGACAACTAATGTGATACACAGAGTTGTGGATAAAGAACAGACAATGTAGTCACTGAAATGATCTAACTAACAAATACTGGAGGCTGTTCTAAGTTTCTCAATGACCTAAAAGGATTTTTGTTTTCAACTTCTTAAAAAGGAAGGAAGAAATTTTTTTTTTGCAGAAGAAAGGAGGATTAAACAGGGAGATCAATGCCCTTGGTTAAACAGATACATGTCAGAGAAAAATACTTATAGTGATAAGTGGTGGTTATAAATATGGAACAGCCTTGGATGCGAAAAGAGAGGCAGGATATTGGTGTGAAGTGGTGGCACTCCTACTAGCAAGAAGACAATAGTTTCTGGATAAAAAAGCAAAATAGGGCAACAGAGAACAGCACTTTAAAAAACACTACAAAAAACTCGAATCTCTCATAGGTTGCAGAGGCCACTACTAGAAAATATGAACAAGAATATGATCCCAAACCAGATATAAATATGTCCCAAATCCCAACCAAGCAGGTGATTAGCAACAGCCCTGGGCAGGCAAGGACTCGTCACCAGAAAAGGAAGTTAGACCTGAATATAAGGCTGGCCCTGGGCTGGACAAGACAGTAGGGCAGCAGGCCTTAGGCTGGCTAGGAAAGGCCAAGGTGCAGTAGGTTTATTGAATTTTTGAACTGCACAGCTCAGTTCAAAAACTCTGAAACTGTGACTTTTCACTTATCAGTTGATAGGTTCTCCATTGGCCAGAACAGCCAGTGGAGGATAAGGAGGTACTCTAAATTTAGAGTATTCTGATTAGCAAAAGGAGGATTTCCTGCATGTCAGCAATTAAGAATCAGCTGCTACAGCTGTACCTGCCAGTTACTAGGTTTAGACTTTTAGGAATTAGGAATTATTATTCTTTACTTTTATCTCACATCACTAACAAATGAGTTAACCCAGAACAACTTCTGGTTGTATGCCTGAATGAGCACTCTCAAATGGAAAGTTTGTAACATTGAAATTGATCCCTTTGTTTTAAAGAAATCTTCCCTCCTACAAGAAAATGTGAAGCAGCACAGTTATGTTCTCCCAGCATACCACCAGGCACTGCTTACCATTTCTTTTCAAGAATTTCAGGCAACAGGTCAGATCCTGCTTTCAGGCATTATGTGACTACCTGGAGATCAAATTCATCACAGGTGAAAACACAGCTATGACAACCAAGTCAATGGGTGTACTCATATCTGTCTTTGGAAGTCCAAACATAGGTAAAATTGTTTGTAAAATACAGCCTTAGCTTTCCTATACTTCTAATAAGCTGAAGTGTAGTATGCTAAGCTATTTTCCATGATTTACAGTGGGATTTCCATGATTTACCTGTGGAAGAAAACCTCATCTGAACAGAAGGACAGGTTTCACTTTTCTACCCTCTTCTGGGCTCCAAAGACATCTGAGAGAAAAAGCAAATTCCACTAATTTTCTGCAGTATTCCTCTTTTGTGAGCAAAGACAAGACACCTAGCAACAGGCAGGCCAAGGACAGTGGTGCATGAAAGAGGGACCACTGTGACCTGTTCTTTGCCCTAGGCATCCTGCAACACCATTCTGTTGCTATAGCAAAATTCGGTTTTATAGCCACTGCTAGGAAGTTCTGGGCTGCCTCTAACCCTGCACAGTGGAACTGGCACAAACTTTGACAGTGGAAATGTCAGCTGGAAAAAGCTCCTGGTTTTCTACATTTAAGAGCATGGGGAGGAAGCTGAACACCTCATGTTTGAGTATTCTGGGCCTGGTCAAATGGACAAATGATGGGACACAGTATCAGGTTTTTACTGGTGTCACTACCAATGCACACGTAGCAGCTGGTAGGTGGGTCGGGAATTCTGGGCTTTCCCCTGGCAGAATGGCTCTGTCCCAGAACTTTGCTGGGCTTTTGTGTGCAGGGAAGGCTCCGATGCCTGTCAGCAGAAGGTCTGAGACAGGTCTGGAGAGCTTCATGTCAGCTGCCACCTTCCTGCTTCCCTGGTTATTGGAAAGCCAAGGAAAACAATAACTTGTGCGTCAAGAGCCTCCATTGCCAAACAATACAGAAGGACAGAATTCATCCTCCTTGTTCAGGCTACCTCTATCAGTAATTGCTGCTGGTATCTTTTATATCCAGGTGGATAAAGGAATGACCCAGCGGCAGTGAGGGCTCAGAGCTGTTTTTTCCTTGCAATCCAGGTTTAAGAGGCCCAGTCCTCCTCCAACCCCTGCAGCAGGTGCTTAAAGCAGATAGCGAGTGATGAGTCATCCCACTAACAGCAGAAGAATTGTATTCATTATTTACCAGTCCCCTGGGTCCCTGTGCTGCTTGGAGATGGCCTCCATCTCCTATCAATCATTTAACACGTTCCAGTTCAGTGCAGTTAATACAGCTCAGAGCATGGATCTTGTCCGGAAGAATCTCTCACTTACTGCTCTTTTTGTGCAAGCTCTTCCCCAGTCTCATGTTCCTTCACCAGCCTTATAACCTCTTGGCAATGGTTCAGCTCTTTTTCACTTTAAAAATTCATCTGGTGTTCATGAAAGACGCTGAACTGCCAACACTCAAAACTGCAGCTGGATGTTCTCCCACAGAGCAGGCACTGCAGGTACAGGGAGACTGTGTTGTGTGGCACTGACCTGATAATGCATCTCCCCTTTTCATGAGGTGCAGTCTTTGGAGGTCCATTAGTTACATTTACAAACAAATTCATTCTTCACCTTCCAGCTTAGAATATGCAAGGTCATACAGTTGGACTAAATATCCCTCTGGCCCCAGGATCCTGGATCTCCTCGTGTCCAAGCTAGATGCTCAGGGAAGAAGGCAAGAGGAAAAGTTCCAGCCCCAAACACCCTTCTACAGACTGCAGCTCAGAGACTTCCTGGGTTTTAGGTATTGAGTGGTACCTAGAGAGTATGAATGTCTCTTCCACAAACCTGTTCATGGAAGTCTTTGGCATCTGCAATCCTACAGCAATAATCTCATAATTTATCTACCTATCGCAATAACCCTCAAATTCTTTTGCCCGTTGGGAACCTCCCACATGAGGTTCACATGACCAGAGAAGATACTGATAATTGTTGCCTCATCTGCCAGTGACCTACCCTAACATACAGGACAAAATACAGCATATCTCTGGAACTCTGCTTTACCCAGCTCAGAACAGCAGTTAAAAGAAGCAGGCTTTTCTAGGACATGTCTGGATGAAGAGGTCTGTAATGTGCATCTTTGCTATGAGGTGAATGCTGGTTGTACCCTAACAGACAGGGAACAAGGTCAAACCACCAGGTCATTAAATGGTAGCTTTTGCAATGCAGCTAATCTGAAGCAAATACAAAATACACCCCTAGAAGTAGGCCTGGAGCTCCTTTCTGATCCTCTCTATTGATCCAAGGGTAACTGCTAATGCAACAGTGCTCCTACACCACAAGCCTCCCTCAGGGAAATAGCCAAAAACCCTCTTGTGTCCCCATTCAGCATTTCTGGAGGGAAGGTGTACACTGACTATTTGCAGCGACAACTTAGGAAGCAGTGCAAGTTGGAAAAGATTTAGAAATATTCAAAATTAAAGACATCTGGAGAAAAATGTCTATTACGTTTGCCAAACACAAACAAGGTTTCCTGGGAAATGTTTTGAGTTTTCATTGCAAACCACAGTTGCTTAAGGCAAAATTGTAAATATGAGATTTCAGAGTGTTTCCCCTCTCCATTTTTGACAGAAGTATGACTGCATTAATAGAAAGATTGTTTCTTTAAGTTTACAAAATCTTTGGTAAAACTAATTTTTGCTAAACCAACTCAACCAACCCTTCTTAAAAACCTTTAACAAATGGAAATGCCAACAGATGATGAGAGAGAAATAAAAATGAAATTTTTGCCGTTTAGAAGACTTGGTGAGTGAAAAATAAGATAGAAAATTAATTATGGAAGAGAGAAAGAAACTGAAAGAGTTTTTAAAGGTAGAATCCTATAGGAAATCCAGTGTCATCCACGGGGTTTCAAAGGGACAGCTCTGCGCCTGAGCACCTTGGCACTGATTTATGTGAACAAGGAAAGTAGCTGTTGATCTTTCTCCTGGTGCGATTCCAAATTGCTTAAGTTCACTGAAAAGTTTATTGTTTGGGTCTTACCCAGGCAGAGCAGAGCAAACTGACAGTGAGTGTATTTATTCTTCAGGGCTTTGGATAAAGTCAAAGTGCTTTAGTCTGCATGAAGACCAGGGAATACATATTTTGTAGATTATGACTTCAGAAGAGCTCTCTCCAGAAAAGACAAACATGGATTACTCCCATGGAATATTCAGTATTTCACAACCACAGCTACTTCCTTAACTCATTTCTACAACAAAACACAGCAATGCACTTCAGACAATACCATGGACTGGTGTTTGCCTGGACTAAGTCCATTAACTCCAGTTTAAGCACTAGCAAGTGTTACTACTTCTGCCCATTTTCTATCCAAATATTTTAAAGAATTCTTGGGATGCGAGTCTGTATGTTCTGGAATACATTATGAAAAGAGAGTATTTTCTGATAGCTTTGGCAGTATTTCTCCACACTACCAATCATGACAGGAACTTTCAGTTGTCTCCCAGACTTTTTCACAACTTATTTATGTGGAGCTATTCTTAAGTCAATGCATTCCTCATGATTACACAGGAGACAGACTGGCAAATATCCTGTGTGAAGTAATCAGTCGCAGTAACCATGCTCATAATGTAACACGACAGCTCTTCACTCAGCGACTTTGCAAAAGAAGCTCTGCTATTTAGAGGTGTTATTTTTATTTTTATTTTGAGCTTACACCGTAAGAGATTAAGCCTGAATTGCCCTCAGGCTAAATGAGCACAAAGTCTGTGTGCAGTTGGAGTATATGAAGCCGTGTGTGGCTGTTTTCCTCTGGGTGAACTGAGAATGATACCTACCTAGACAATGGAATCCAGCTTGAGCAAGGTAAAATCTCTCATGATTTTACCCAACTTTAAGTTATAAATATTCGGAGTATAGAATCATAGAGTCAGGGGATAGTTTGGGTTGTATGAGACCTTATAGGTCATCTAGATCCAACACCCTGCCATGGGCAGGCACACCTTCTACTACACCAGGTTGCTCCAAGCCCCATCCAAGCTGGCTTGGAACACGTCAGGGACGGGGCATATACAGCTTTTTTTATTTAAACCATGAACATGAAAAGCTTTATTGTCTTGGATCCAAACATCTACCACCTTGCTCCACATGCAAAAATTTCAATTATGACCCTATGCTGTAGAAAATAGTAATGTATTTATATTTTGCATGGCAAAAGGTGGGGGGAGATTAAACAGAATGAGCAAGAGCAAAATACTAAGGTAATTGAAAGAGAGAAATGAATCTCATTGCATCAAATACTTGTGATAAAAGTACGATATGAATGCAAAAAGAAAACACTCTGCCACATAAGGCTCAAACTGAGCTGCATCTGCAATGTAGTGAATGAGCATCATGCCAAATCCAGCAAGATTCACACTGCACTTTCATTCCACATCATTTCTTCAGGGAACAGCAGTGACAATACTCCTCATCTTTATGCTTATTCACAGCTCTACATGCACCTGCCTGCTCTCACAGGACTGCCACAAATCAGCACACTGTTGATTTTTACAGATGGAAGAGCACATAGAAGTTTCTGAGCTGGGCGCAGCAGCCTCCCTTGCTGCTGGGCCAGTGCTGCTTTTGTGGACACATTAATCCTGCAGGTCATGGTGCAGCCAGGTTTCCCAGCTCACTTCCCACAGCACTGCAGAAATCGATACAAGCTGCCAAGTACCTCAAGAGCTCTGTGCTGCCAGACCACAGTCCTATCATGACCCAAAGGAGAGAACTGAAGGCCAGCCTTGTGATGAACCCGTAAGATTGGACTCTTTTGGCATCCAGGACACACCATCCCTATATCTGGGAGAGAACTGAACTGGACCAGGAAGCTTTGGCTGTACCCCTACTGAAACTTTCCTTCTCAGTGGTTTCTGCTGCCTCTTTGATTCCTTGGAAGCTGCTCCCAAAAGCTGCCCCATTCAGTGTTGTTTCTCCTGGCTGCTCACTTTGTCTCCTACCATTCAACATTTAAATGTGGTTCCCCTGAGGGGAGCCCCCTCTCTTTCCCTGTCTTGTTCAGGCACATCCATGCTCTCCTGCAGGCCCGTGGAACAGACTGCAGAGCAGGCTGCAGTATAAACACAGCTGCATCTGCAATCTCCAAGGGATCTAAATGCACAGACACTCACTCAGCTTCTCTAGCACTCTGCAAGAAGTGAACTCAGTAAACTTTTTAAAATTGCATTCCACATTTTGATATCTTACTTGAGTTTATCATTACATCAGCATGGGAGTATTTGCTTGACTGACAGCTGACTGAAATTCATGCAGCTCCATTTTTAGGCTGCAGAAGTGTTAAGAAAACCATAAATACTAATACTTTATAGAATCTGAGTGCACGAACCAACATGCTTTTACGACTCATCTGTGACACTATTTAAGCATTCTAAAGAGTGAGAAGTTGAACAATGCACAGATGGTCTACTTCACATCTAAAGAAATTCGTATTTTCATACTTCATGACAGTAGTTTGAATTCAGTGAAGCATCTTAATAGATAAGCTGGAACTGCTGACATTTGCAAGCAGTTAAATGGCTCAGTATCGAGCGCTGCAGGCATAAACTCCAGCTGACAAAACAGTTTCTCTCGAGTTTATTGGGAGGTTAATACAGGATGGATTGTGATGAGAATGGTTTTCAGGTTCAGCCCTTTGTAGAAAGGTCAAGCCACAAGCACAAATATACTATAGACCCCAGCATTGCCAGAGCCACTGCAATTTAGCAGCAACTGTAATTACAATTGTTGCAACTACAAGTGGAAGTAGGGGTCACAGGTAAAACAGCCTTTCCTGAGTTCTTGCTGAGCATGCTATAGTTCCATGACTGAAAATTAAATTTTAATTATTGCTTGCTTTTACAATCATTTCTGTCTTGTGCTTGAGAAATTTCCTGACAGATTTTGACCAAACTGACATGTTTCTAGTCAGGTGCAGCTATAAAATTTGGAAGACATTGAAAGGCTCTGCCTCACTCATACTGTGTTACTGCTTTTTCTTCCTACCTGCAGCCACAGTTTTGCAGCTGTGTCCAGAGAGTGGCCCTAGATCTTCAAGAGCTGCCAGCCTGAGGGATGTGCATTTAATGAGCAAAGTTTAGGATATTTACTAGCCAGGTTTCAGCACACCTCAGGCAATGGGCCAATATCACTGGAGACAGAAGGTAGCACTAGCAACTCTTACAAGTTTTAAGCACACAATAAATAGAAAGATCTGAGCCAAGATAAAAATATCATCTCTGTAGTCCTTGGCATAGGGAAAAGCAGAAGAAACAAATCTGGAAATCCTTGTAACTGTGGGAAAGTCAAATGACACTGGAACTAAAGAAAGAACAATTTCTTTCCCACCTGAATAGCCTGACAGAGAGCATCAGCAACTGCTATTCTCAGCCACTGGGAGCCAAACAGAGAAGTAGAAGCAGAAGAGAGGGGAAAAACCCCCAAACTTTATAGAAATGGCTACAGGGAATTTCTGTTGAAATTTACGGTAAAGAATCACTTAATGTGATTTTAACACATTGAAGTCACATGATTCTTTAATCACATTAAGTGTGATATGAGTGAGAGTTCCTTACAGAAATGATGAATTAGAGGAAGCATAAACTAGACTAGAGGATTACCTACCTCACAGTATATAGGAGTAGCTGGCCTCTATATATGCCAGAAAAACATCATCTTTAGCTACACTTATGACAGGCACATCCAGCATAGATATTCTAAACCCCATATGCTACCACGCTTGCACAAGTCATTCCTAGTGGTCTCAAACCACTGTTATTTTTCTAACTACTCTGTCTCTACTTACGTCCAATCCATCAGCCCTGTACTTGCCCTAAAAAAAAAACCATCTAGAGCCAAATCTGGATGATTGGTCAGTATCAGATATAGACCTTCCCCATGGGAAAATCTCTTTCATCAAATTTTAATGCTTGCTTCCAACCCTGCAGATTCAGTCACAAAGTACAGATGATAAAATGAACCTCCATCATCATTAAGTGTACCATTTTGAAAGTTTAAGAGTGCCCATAATTCCATTTGGATTTCCATTTAGGATGAGACCACAGTTCCACAAATTACACTGCCTATCAAATACACAGCTTTTGTAAAGTGACACTAAATCTCGTTTCCTAATACTGTCTCAGTGATCTGATGTTGTAAGTACAAGTACACAGACAGAGAAAAACAGAGAAGGAACTTTTCAAAACCCTCTTGATGATTCCATTATGCTGCTCCTTCTACAAAAAATATGAATCTGAGAAACAGACAATGTGCATCCTGGATGTCTATTAACAAAGCCATTACAATCCCATTATTATATAAGATTACAATGTAAAAACAACTTTAGTGCAATGCAGCGGAGACCCACTGATGATTTTCAGAATGAAATTATAACAAGCTTCCTCTGAAGATGAAATCACAAAGAAAATTGGACAGTTTTAACTGAGCTTCTACAGCTTTTCAAAATAACCTAAGGAAATAAAGACTGTTATTTAAATAAATACTGTATTATAGAAAATAAAGCCCAGCAACATGCGAGCCAAGTATTTTTGCACTTGATTGTTTTCAGCCTGCCCAAGTGTTACCATTTCAGTGTCTATTCTGCAGTAGATGATGACATCTGAGCACATCAGATCTCATTTGTGTGAGGTGAACATATGGCTGGACGTGAACTACTGAGCCTGACACTCCAATCCACACAGACAGGAGAGCACCACAGAAAAACTGCAAAGCCCCAGCAAGCAGAGCTGGTGCTTGGCAATGCAAAGCACCTGTGTGAAAGGATGCTCTGCAAGACAACACTTACAATTGCTCATGGATCACCTAAATGTTTAGACCCCAATTCAACATAACTTCTACACAGATGTTTTGTTCTAAGCATGCATCCAAATTTCAGTACTTTTCCAAAAGTGGGTGGACATTTGTACCGGGTCCTAACACAGGTGGAATAAATGCCATATTTACATGTTACTTCAGTCTGAGTAGGCAAATAATGTCTGGGTGATTTAACCAAGGAAAGGCTGTTATTGATGTATTATATTTCTTAGCCCTTTTAAAATAAGCTAATCAATAGTCCTTCCATTTCCTCTCTGTCCCACTGGACTGCAGTAGCAAGATTATTTTTTCCCCCCAGTATTCATCCTAGTTTTCCATTAGCTTAACATTCATCCTCTGACTAATCCTCGAAACAATCTACTCTCCTCTTCAGTGCTAGGATCCTCTAAAATGATTATATGATAAAACACACTCTGTATCTGTTGTTTATATATTTTTTTCAAAGATAAACCCATGCTAAAGCCTAGATACTGCCACGGCTGAGGACAGGGTTAGATGGACAGAGCTCAAAAGAAACCTAATTCTTATACCTCTTTTTGGTCTCAGACCAGCTTCCAATTAATGTATCAGGACCCTCCACTGGCCCAAAATAGAGCAGAATTGGGACAGGTGTTATTTGAAATGCTATAAAGGGGCAGAGGCGCTAACACAAAGCAGTGCCCGTAAAAGCTACATTCACTTCACTGATTACAGAGAGAGAAGATTTGTGTGAAATGATAAACGACCAGATAACAATCTTCCATCTAACCATAAAATGTAGCTTATGCCCTGATGCAGCATTACCAATAAAGATAACGAACATCAGCAAAGGTCTGAAAGGACAGCATTGTGAATGTTGCTACGAAAATGCTTTGGGCGTTTTCAGATAAAACATCTGCAGCAGATGCATAAGTAGAAAACACAATTGAAGCTTGAATGATTACTCCAGAATGAAAGTTTGCTCTTCCAAACTTTTTCTGGGGGAAGTTACTCTATGGATACAGTATATATGCTAAGACATAACCCAAGAAGGCATGCAAAAATAAATAATGCACTCTGTGGTTGACAAGGTTACTCAAGCACAGTCCTTGTCACAAATCCCGCAAGTCATCACATTCAGTGCTCTCTTCTAGACATCCCAGATAACTCCAGACACCAGCTTTGAGCTTTCTGAGTAGTCACTATTTCATTAAAAAAAAAGAAAAAAAAATGTTGAATGTAAAGTTTAAAATTGCAAATCATGTCCCAGCTGAATATTTTACTGAGAAGGTCAGCTGGAATGCTCAAACCCAGGCCCAAATCATCATGAACAAGTGCCAAAAATCACAAATGTGTCCCATTCAGCTGCCAGCAGTTTCAGCTGGCACTGCACATCTTGGTCACAATACAAAAATCTGTGGTATGGGAATTGCTGACAGTGCAGCACAGCCAAAATAAGAACATCTATCAGTATCACAGGTCTAGCAATCTGCAGAGTAAGTGCTACGTCTGTTCAAAACCTCATGCTCAATCTCAGATCCCAACCATCAGAACCCAGGCTGGAGGAAGATTAGGAAAAGTATTTGTCACTAGAGAAATGCTTCCAGATAATTTGGAGCTACAAGGAGCATTGTGGATGTGTCATAATTTCCTATATAAAGCATCCTGTACTCAAGAACACTGCCCAGATTAGACTGTGCTACAGTTGCTATATCCTTGTGTTCTGCTCGGGTTTAAGGTCTCAGTCCTGCATGATTTACTCCCATGTTTTTCCTTATCTCTGTGCTCAGTCCAGGCAAGTTCAGATGCAAGTTCAGACATTTGCATCTGAACCCTGGAATACACAGGAATCTTTGCAGGACCAAGAAAGGACAAGTTAATGTACTCTTATTGGTAGCCCATGTTTTTTTAAACTGATCCTGGCTCAAAGATACAGAAAAGTGGAAGAGGTTTGAATAATGTTTTCAGTGTCACACATCTGTCACTGTTCAGTGCATAAGAAAAAGTCATGCTGGGAATCCATGGAGATTGAGACACATATGGTTTGGCAGCACCATCATAAATTCCTATTACCACATTAAACTAATTGACTTTGAAGAAGGAAAAATAATTAGGAGACAGAAAATTCTCATAGAAAAACACATAGCATTAATGAGCATTACTACTTACTGCTCATATTCCTGCCTATTTTTGATACACAAGTGCTCTATTGCACACTAGCTGGAACTGCTACATAAAAATGTAAGAATGAAAAACCACTTCCTCTAACTTCTATCAGATTATTCAGAATAGAAGCAGAGAAGGTGACAGCAACACAGATCAGACAAAGGAGATGACAGCAGTACAGATCAGAAAAAAGATGACAGCAATACAGATCAGAAAAAGACTACAGCAATAGAGATCAGACTACAGCAATAGAGATCAGAAAAGAACAGGAGATTACAGGATATGATGAGGAGTAAAACAGGGACAAAGTAATTTACTGGTTAAGGAGACCTAGGTTATGGCAGGTGCCTCTGGATGTTTCAGAGATTGTGTAAAAGAGAGAAGCAAAACCTAGACTCAGGACCAAACCTGCATGAGAAAGAAGCGCAGTGTCTCTGGCTGCCTGCTGACAGGGCAGGTACAGAAAGCAGCAGATAAGCATCTTTACAGTCTGAAGGGGTTCTGGTCATGTTGTCCTGTTCTCAGAATCCTGGAGCAAACCTGATGACCTTACTGAGCTACTTTGGTGCCACTGAGCCCTCTCCCCTCAGGTGACGGTGGTCAGGAATAGCTTCAGTGAAGTCAGTGGAAACACTGCAGTATGGCAGAGTGGTGAGTTCAGAGCAGATCAAAGGTATGGTCAGGAATGGAAACTTGGGAGGGAAGTGTCACGGAAGCCTGGTCCAAGTCAAAGAGAAACTTCAGCCTTCACTTCAGGCACCACATGGCACTCAGCTCCTGCCTGGGAACACATGCACTGGCAGTCAGAGAAGCTGAGAACGAGAATCACTTCCCTAATCTGCAGGCAGAGGCCTTTCCCAGGTAAAGCAGAACTGGCAGTGCCCCCTTCCCTCACTGCCAGTGCAGCCCCGGGGCTCTACCCCACAGCTTAGTTAATACACTGAAGGTCTCCCAGAAAATTCCTCTCCCCCATACAGCACTCCCTGCTCTTGCACTAATGGGTCTTAAAAAAACCTGACCCTATTCTTAATCTACATAAGGCACAGTTTAAGTGCTTTGAAGCCTCCCATTTTGAAGTGAGAAAGGGAGGGAAAGAGGGACAAGAAGGAAAGCGTTGTAGGAGTCACTGGGGCCATGGAGAAGCTTACCAGGACACATTCAGCTGATGTGGCCACAGATTACCCATCCAGAAATGCTACTAGTACTGTTTTCCCTGATGGTTGTGGCCAAAGGGAGATTTTGATACAACAGAACAAGAGAGACTGTGGAAGAAAGAGATTACATAGACCATTCCTACCCTGTGTGCACAGGGAGGCCACCAGCAGCATTTTTCTTGACTTTGGTAGAAGTGAGGTCATCAGCCACACTGCAATTCAGATAAAGGAAAAGTGGGGGATCAGGTGGGAGGGAGAACATGTACACATTAAAAAATTTCCACTCAAGCACAAGACTTAACTGTGTCCTCTTTTCTACCCAGTACAGAGCTTACAGGAAAATAGGAAAGACCAGATTAGATTAAACTGATAGACTAATAAAATATGTAATAATTACTAGAATTAACAAAAGTACTTTCCTAGCTGGGCAGGCAAAAATGGAATTTGGGATTTTCTTTGTGTAACTGGATGAAATTTTTAATTTAAGTCTAACTCCACACATGCAAACCCCATCATTTTCTGCTTACATTATGTCTACAGCAAAAATAGCAAACCAGAAAATTATTTTTGCAATATAAAAGCTCCCTAAAGGGAGACACTGCTAATCTGAGCTGCTGTGGAAACAAAAGGCAGATTTAGAAGCACTGGACATGGAAACAATGACAGTTAAAGGAATGGCCTCAGTGAAGTGATAGATTCTTCCCTATCCTGCCCCAGTGACACAGGAACAGCAGAAATTGTATTTCCCAAGAGTCAGAGATCCAGCTGCTTGCTACTCTGAAGTTTTTGAGCAGTATCTCCTGGGATGATTTGAATTATGAAAGACTAGAACTGCTCTGCTACTCTTTCCCTTCTTCCAGGAGCAACTGCTTGCTGAACTAAAAGAAGCTACAGGAAGTGTCTGGGTCTTGCTCACAAAGACAGATTTGAGCACAGTTCCACGGAACTTACAGCCAGGACCCACACGGTGTGAGCCAACATCGGGAATGCAATCGGGGAAAGTGTTCCTGCAGCAGATGTGGCAACGCTCAGAAGGACTCCGGGGAGAACAAGAGCTCCCACTGCAGACAACCACTGGGGAAGTTCACCAGCAAAACTGCAGCCTGCAGGCAGTTACGGTGCCTTGAGCTTTACAATGTCGGCAGAAAAAGACAGAGTTGTTGCAGGGTAAATCCATGAGGCCTCATTTTCATCTCACCTGTTCTTCCATTTCAGTGAAGTTCTGGATTTAAACCAGGGGCAGGAAGAGCAAAATCCACCTGAGAAAAACTATTTCCACTAGATGAGCCAGTAGGAACCATTCCAGCCACTTCTGGCCTATCTGGGACCTTCAGTGCTTTTTGGTCTCCAATAGTTTCTTTTCCAAATGTGCTAGGAAAGCTTCCTAGCACCTGCTATCTACTGAACTAAAACCTTCCAGCACTCCCTGAGGCTCAGTTAAACTGGGTACAGAAGTGGACATGGATTTTTAGATGGCTCATAAAGTCTTTAGATCTTTAGTACTATTATTCCTAGTGGATGATTTTATAACATGATTCAGGACTTCATGAGGAATTGCTCAAAACCATACAAGATATTATTAGCATGTGTCAAAGCTGGAAACTTCCTTTTACTGTGCTACTTTCTAAATGTGAGATTCTTCACTGTTGCTCTATTTTCAGGAGAGCTGAGTTTTTGAGAGATCTTAGAAAATCACAGTGTTTGACAGGAAACAGATTTGTCCAGGATATTTTTTCCACCAAAGAAGTAAAGCACTCAAATTCCCTTCTCAACATAACTCTTCTTTCATTTCAGAAAAATTTCAAGATTCTTATTAAAAAAACCCACACAGGCATACAGACAAAGAGCAACTCAAAGTACAAGTCATCACCATAAATCAGACACCAAGAAATCACTCTGTCAGCTTTAAAAGCAAATACATTTATCTTGGTAGAAGTAACCTTCACTGCCAAGGCAAACTGTTTTTTTACTTGTCTTTGGAGATATTTAATAAGCAGTATGTATCCTTTCAAAGTCTTCTTATACTCTTAACATACATTTCATAAGGCCAATGAGGCAAAAAGAAAATCATAAAATGTCATTAGAGTATTGCCAGAAGCTCTGCAGATACCAAATTTGCAAGACTTGCATATCCAGACATAATACAATCAGCAGCACAGTTAGAGCACTGTACTCAGATCTGCAGCTGCTTCCCACTCCATAAGGAAATGGAAGGCAAACACAGAGTTATCAATCCCTTCCTTCTGCTTACTGAAATAAAATGTAAACTACAATGGTTTCTGGCTTATAAGGGTCCAAGGAAACAAAAAATCCAAGACACCAGATAAAATCCCATCCATTTTCGGGACACAGAAATGGTTCAGAGATCAAAATGTGATCCATTTCAAGACTGGTGCAGTGGTTAGACATACTGGTTAAATACATGCTTTTCTGTTAGGGGCTTCCTTATGTGTCTCTGTTTCTGATTGCTCTGAAAGAAGATTCCTTAGACAGACTACCTTGGCGATGAAATTAGTCCTTAGAGTCAGTATAAATCAAATACAAATTGAACATGGAGCAGTGAAAGGAAACGCTGTTCAACTGATGATTGGGTTTGCAGTGCTCAGGTTGGAGTTGCCGTTTGGGAGTATCCACAGAGCAGCTACAGCCCTGCCTGTAGCTGAGCACGTAGATGAGGGGCTGTGCCAAGCTCTGGCACCACCAGCACTGCTCTGTGCCAGCTGCTGGGATGTCTTTGCTGCACTGCAGACACAGCTGGGGCTGAAGGGGCCATGTGCTGCACAACATGGTACCTACACTCCCCACTTAAGTCTGGTCCACAGGAGAAATGTGAATTTCTGAATCTCTCATGTAACTTTCCATGCTTGGCTTGGACTAGTACCTATTGCTTTGAGTATGTAACTTACTTCAGTTTGTAAGGATCATTCATTTTTTTCCTTCCAAAGTTAGGTTTGCCCACATGAATTTTCCTCCCCCTCAAATGCAGTTGTGAAAAATCAGTGTGTAAAGGGAATGCATCACCCCACACACCTGCAGAGCTGCGGTAGCCCTTTTTTCTTTGAATTGTGCCTCTGAAACCTGCTCAGCTCAATGCACACATCTGCAGACAGCAAACACACACTATATGCCCCCCTGGAGATTTAGCTTTTCTTTCATCTTTTTTGTTAACTTAGTGAGACTAAAAGCTTACTCTTCTTTTCTGTGTAAAAGGAGACCATATAAATATCATTTTGCCCTGAAACTATATAAACTTTTACATGCAGCCTCTTTAGCCTAATAAAAATATTAATGAAGCTCAGTTTCAGCATCTGTGTTTGATTCTCTCACTTTGTCACAGCTGATGTAATTTTTTTAAACCCATCCTTTTCTGTCTATTCATAAATGAAAAGAATAGGGTTCCTATGAGAGCTGTGCGTGGTAAAAGATGACAATTTGCTGACTTATTACTACGCCAGCAGATGAGGTTGTTTGTTTGTATTGACCTCAGTGCAATTAGGTAACAAACCCGAAAGGAAAAGAAAGGCTCTGGGGATCTACATGAGAACTATCTGATTGGCTGCACAGCCACTAAAACCAGAAGAACCTTCAAAATGGAGTGTGAGCCTTTTTCTCACACAGAAATGTTGACATTTTAGCTATCTTGTTTATATACAGGCAACTGTCCCCAGTGTGTATGCACAGGATTAAATCAGAAAAGCTTATTCCTGCACAGGAAACGAATCTGATAAAAGGCAATCTGATTCTATTTTAATTTTACTAATTATGAACTGCACAACTACCAATTTGTCATACAAATGTATCTGTAAAAATATAAACCAATTTTTTTTTTGCCTACACAGACTGTTCCTGGTATTAAAACTCATGCCTGCGGAGAGCCTAGAAGTGCTGTTCTGAGAGGAATGATCTATTCAGTTCCTAAATTATCCCCTACCACTATTAGTCTTAGAAGTTCTGCTTATCCCCATATTCAAATTGCACCTGTCATCCTCATGACCACTTTTCTTCTCACATGTGAGGATACACAATTTCAGAAGCTTGCAGTCCCTCTGGGACTGGCATATGGAGTTACACGAATAGATGGATCTGGAAACAGCTCTGTTCTTGTGGCTGTGGGAAATCTCACACATACTGCTGCCTTTGGAATTGCACAAGTTACAGCATAGGGATCACACATAACTGTTTTCATAAAATCAGAAGGAAAGAATTAGAGCAGCCTTACTGATATAAAAGCTGATGGCAACATGTCCTCCAGGTGCAGAAAGGAAAGCAATGCTAACTTGAGAGAACACTTCGCTTGACAGTAAAGGCTGAGAAAGAAATAATCGATCTTCTCTCCTCTCCATCAAAAATTCAGCTGTTGAGTGTTTTTGTGAGGAAAAGAAGGCAGTGGCAACTCTCTCTCTGTTTATTCCCAACAGAGGACAACAAGATGTTGCTTCCCTTGCCCAAATTGCTCCCTTTGAACCTCCCAAAAGAGCCACATCCCTCTTGGGCTGTGGGCAATATTGTCTTTCTGCTTTACTCTTTGGCCTTAATGCCAATGTAACCAAAAGGACATGAACACCCAAGTGCTTGCCATAGGTGAATTTGATGTGGGCTATGTACCACACCCAAATTATTATCAAGCAATACTGAGCCCCACAATCACTTCAAACAAGATTATAACCCAAGCAAAGGAAAACAAACCAACACCAGCAGTTGAAGACCACATTCTGAAGAACTTCTTGTCTTTTGAGAGAACTACAGTACACAGAGTTAGAAAAAGAAAGCAGAAATATTTGAATAGTTTGAGTACCTAAAATGTTAGGAAGAACCTTATGGAAGACAAATGTAAGAGGAGGCACTATCACTCTTGTCAAACCTGCAGGAGCAGTTATTTTGTATCTTCTTCACTTTATAACCGCTTCATATATCCCCTCTGTGGAGACAACATCCCCGCTTCTCACCTTCTTCAGGCTCCTAACAGAATGAACCAGGTAGAGAGAACCAGTAACCGGATTTGTCTACAGTACCCAAACCTGCTCTTTGCAGGAAGGGAAAAAAAGAAATGGGACACTGGGAGAAGGAGAAGCTGAAGGGAAGTTCAGGAATTAGGCTTCTTTTCAACCCCAGGTAGAAGACAGGTAAGCTTTCTCTGCTTCTCAGTCTTCCTCAGTATCCAGTAAAAAAAAATTGAGGCAAACTGCAATTGTCAATCACAAGAGAAAAGCAATGGGAAACATACCTGCCCTTTACACAGCTTTTAAGGTCTTTGGTCTAAAGGCAAAAAGAACACAGCACGAAAGAGTGCTTTAGACTGTTGTGTAGACTAAAACGTGGTCTATATCCCTGTAATTCCTTATCTTTCATTGTGCTTCTATGTTTTCTATGTTGTCAGTGTAAGCCTACGACTTGGGCTATATCACAGGAGCAGACATGCTCAGTTTGCCTTCCAGTCCTGTCTGCCATGGTGCAGGACTCCCCAGAGATGTTATGCTGTTTGCAGAGCAGACTAAGCACACTGTGAGCATGATCCCCCTGTCCTGCTCACCCCTGGAGGCAGGCATTCAGCCCAGGATGCCCTGGGAGAGGTCCTGAGTCTGGCTCACACACGGTAGCACAGAGCCTCGTGTGCAGCGAGTGAGGAATTGCTGGCAGGGCTGGGCTCAAGCACAGCCTTGGGCCCACACTTGCTCTGCAGCTTGGATGTACCCTGCTGACAGCCCTGAGCCACCACTGTCATTGCAACTTCATTTAATTTATACCAGCTTCATTATACTCTGCTGTAGAGTTGTCAGTCAAAATGACAATCGGTCCATTAAGGCTGCCACCAGTCAAATGCAATTTTGGATAAGCCAGAGGAGGTGAACTCACTCACTGTATGAATCCTGACAAATTGGCTATCACCTCCTTCCTTCCTTTTGTATTTTTTTTTTTAAGTCACCATCTGAGCTGTTTCTTGCATTTCTAGTAATCCTATTAACTTCCAAAGTGATGCAGCATGGGAGCCCGGTCAATCAGCCAGTCAGTGGGAATTAATGGCCAGTGGAAAGGCTTCCTGTGATAGATTGATCTTTCATGCAAAGAAAATTGGAAACGCAAGTGAAAGAGTCAATGGAGTAAGCGCAGTAGCCTGGGGCCCTGCCAACAACTGAGTGAAAAATATCTACAAAACACACTGTACAGCTCACTGCAATTACCTGACCCTCAGACCATGTGCCAAGCAGATTGCTCAGGCCACAGAAGAATAAAGTCTGATGTCAACACAGTGTTGCCAACCTCAGGTGGAGCTGCTAACTCATTAGTGGAATGAAGCTGGGGTAAGAAGAAGATGAGGCAGCACATTTTGGAGAAGATCCAAACCATCTCCAAGCCATTTATATAAGGGTGGGGAGGTTTTTGAAAGGCCACAGAACACAGAGTCCTTCACCACAACTCACTCTGTGTCTGCTCACCTCTATGTCAGTTAACAGAAACTGATGGCAGTTTTTCTAGCAGAACACACCAGAGATAAATGCAAAGTTTCTCTTCTTTTGGCACCAAACCAGTGTTTCACCATCCAAGATCTGAGATGGAACTTCAAGGCCTCAGTCAAGCTGAAGGGCTAAGGCAGTTTGATTGCAACTCTCTAGTCCTCTGCATTTGAAGCAAAAATCTTGTTTTGGCTGCTTGAGGCATTCTGCTACTGTAAAAGTTTTTCCAGTAGAAAAGCAAAAATCTCCAAATCTGACAGGTGGTTCTGGAAGATAATCCTCCTTCCAACAAGAGTAATGGGAACAAACCTAACCAGTTCAGATGCACAAGCCCATACAGGAATGCTTAAAAGCCAAGATTTGGTCATCTGCAACAACAGAGGATAAGGTGTATTGGTTTCCTAGGGTCACATGTAGGCAGACCACAGTCATATAAGAGCTTTCAATGTCACACGAAAGCAAAGAGAAACGCAACTGACCTCATTCTGAGCCTTCAACACCATTCTTTTATAATTTGTGATGCTTGATGCTCTACATTAAAGCAGTGCACATAGTACCAAAAGCACAAGGATCAACTTTTTCACTCTCACAAATAAGATTTTCTTGGTCTTGTAATGAAGAGAAGCAGATGAAGATAGCTTGTGATGCTCTTCAGTCCTATGTACCACCTGCATTATCCAAATGTCACACAAAATGCTGACTTGTATCAAAACACATCTGGGGAAAAATTTATCACTGACGTAGTCCAATATGCTTTGATTCTGTAAACCAAGTATACATGGGTGTCTTCTCACTCAATCACTTCTGAAGAGATACACTTGTATCCAAGGGAAAGTCTTCACCACAAAACAAGCCAGGCAACAATAAACATGTTGGGGGGGGGGGGTCTGCAAGTTCCACGTGATTTCAAACAACAGATGTAAATATTCCACTTCTGGAGTCTAATTTCTGTAGGACTGAATCAAATTACATTTTGGAAGAAGTGACTTCTGGCTAGCACTCCACTTAATTCATTCTGTCAGCATGTACTTTAGTGCTCTATGTGGGAGACTGACTTTGTCCAAGACTGATGCTCTCTACTCTATAAATTGAATCCACTGATGCATAATTGAGCCCTTGACTATATCAAGCATTTGCTTCACCAGACCCTCCTCTTGCTTACTTGCTATATTTGCTCTGTGAAAAATACGCTCTTTTCATTCTGGGGAATGAAAAATTGAGAGACGTGCTAAGCATGCTTGGAGCCCTGCAGAAGCAGGTAACATTTGATATACGTCAAGTAACACCTTTGATTTCTATTTTGCTACTTCTTTTGATTTTTACAACATGTTTTTAAGCAAATCTCGTTGAAAGCAAAAAAACAGTTAGTGTTTGTGTTGAAACAGCAATTATTCTGGTTTTGGAAAGACAAGAACCAGGCTCACTCCACAGCATCCTGTAAATCTGTGTGTATCTTACAAAGCTTACAAGGCTGCTCTTGGGGAAGCAGCCCACAGTCGGGAGCCTTTTGGCAGAGCCCACCCAGCATCCAGTGGTGCCCACTGATCGTACAGCACACAAAGCACCCATCACCCTGTCACACCCTTCAGATACTTCATCTTCAAAATGAGGGAACACATTTTTACTTGATGAGTAAGTGTCCCACAGGGAGGCAAGTTTCCTTTTTCCTCTGTCAGTGATAACTAGTAGCATATCAAGATTGGTTTTAATCATTCAGAGAGAAGCACAGACCAGCAGGATTGCCATTCTATGTGCCATTTGTCTCTCTGTTACTGAACTTCCAGGCTTTGTTCCAAAGAGATTTGAAAGATGTTAGGAAGCAGCTGCTCACAGCTAATGTTGCCTGACAGGCACAAGTGTCTGAGAACACCAGCTTGAGCCAGGTGTAAGCAGCCCGAGCACAGAGCCCTACCCCACAGGCTGTGCTGTGTCCCACGACTGCTCCATAAAGATTGCCTGCACTTGGTTGTAATTCCAGTATCTGCTGCATCTGAACTGTCAGAAAGCTTGCCTGCTTTTGTGTACGGTGAAATGTGGAAAGGCACCAAAGTACCACTAGAATCATGCAAAATAGATGAGATAACAAGAAAGGAGGAAGCAAAAATCAAATTTTAGCCAACACACCTATTTGGAGAAGCATATTTGTGGCCAAACATCACCAGACCTTTTGACAGAAGGGTCCGTGTGTGGGTCAAGAGGACAGAATAGCTTGAAGTAGTGGTACAGGAAAGTCAGACCATTACTGCAGGGATTGCTTGTAACATTCCTTAAACTCTTTTTGCTGTAACAAGGAACTATGTTAGCCTGGAACAGAGAAGCTTATTCCACAAGCATAATATACTTGTGCCTCACTTGGATATACTGGAAATTCTGCTAAAACCTTTGAGGATATCATTAATCTTTCCTGGCTTAATTTACAACAGCCTCATAATTCTGGAGAATTTCAAACCTAGTGTTTGAGAGAGAGGACAGTGATGAGGTTACCAACTCCAATGCAGTTTACCAGCTTGATTAAAAACTGTATTTGCCCTAGACTTCCTGCATGATCTGGCCAAGCTGCTCCCTGCCCATCTCGCAGAGAGAGAATACTCTTCCTTTACCAATTGGTGTCCCCATGTGGGACACTACAAATGGATACTCCTTGGAGCAGGGATGATGTTCCAGAGTACACAGCAGCACTCAGTCCAACAGGGCTCTGATTTTAAACCATTTTAAACCAAACAGTGTTCCATAATATATATAACAACAATCACCTCTGGACAGGGGAATTTTCTGTTTGACAAATCTCTGCTTATCAGCAGCACTCATCCCCACTAGAAGACATGATCTAGAACCTTTGCACAGGAAATAAAAGAAGTCGTAACAAAGAAAACTGAATAAGTAGAAATAATTTCAAGTAAAACAACCTGTAGCCAAACTTCTGGAATAACTCTGCTGGGAATTCTATGTCGCACATACAGAAGTTTGCCATCATTGTACATTCTTAGGTTTCCTTTGTCAGGTTTTATCAAGAATGTATCTGTGGTATTTTTACAACACTGATGTCACTGGCACGTGTAAGCTGTCTCATGATTGTCATTCATCACAAAATGGGGACAGGTTGTTACAAGTTTAACTTTTTCTGGAAGCCCTTGGGTTCCTCTGCACCAGTTAGGCAGATTGCTTCTGACATGTGGGTTGCACTTGCAGATGCCAGTCACAGAGCAGCAGAGAGCTTCAGAGCAGCCTCTGTCGTCTCTCCAGCTCTAGAGGTCACTGCACAACAACGATTACACTCAATACTGCATCCAGAGTCTCTGACTCACCCCCACCTGAACAGACCCTGTGGTGTCATAAGGCAAGGCCCACATTCTTAAGTTTTTAAGGTTCTCCCTGCATGTATAATTAATACCATATTCTAGACCTTGGTTTATAGTATTCCGCAAATAAAGCATATTCAAATGGCATTCAAATGAAGGCTGCTATAAAAAATAGTAACGTACTACCTGATAATACAAAGTTTTACATTTTCTGAATTTTTTGAAAGTAGTAGTTGTTTTTGGTTGGTTGGTTTGTTTGTTTGTTTGTTTGTTTTAAATGAGGTTAATGCAGAGAAGCTTTCTGCAGGTGTAGACTGTCCTGCCTGGAATAACTGTAGATCAATATGTACTTGAGCAGGACCCTAGGATGTGATTTTCAAGTCCTGGAGCACAAAGGAGTAAATTATTTGCAAACATATTCTGTAAAATTTGGCTGAATTACACTGCAGAAAATCTGTTCCCAAGCTTTTAAAAGCCCAGTAAAGGTCCTTACAATTGATTTAATGTCATCCTTTCCTTACTCTGTTTCCACCTTACAGAACCGCACAGGAACCAAGGTAGCAGCAGTCAGTGGGTGAAATCAGATGAGACCTTTCCAAAGAAGGCTGAAACCTAACCAGCTCCATTCCCCATATTCAAAAATAGTGATGAATATAATACCCCACCTTAATGTCTATGTACACATAGGAGAAGAGACCTTCATGTGAGTCTCAGAAGCATCTGGAAAGATCCAGAGAAAAAAAAGCAAGTTCCCAGTTTCCTCAAGTATCTTTCCACCATGTCTGCTCTGATGAAGATGGACAGTCCTGATGCATTATTTACAATGCTGTTGGGAATGCCTGAGAGCCAAAAGGAAGCATATTGTAGGCAAGAGAACTGCTGGTGCAGAGCTTGTCCTGTGGAGACACAGTGAAGAGCTGCCCAGGCCGGGCAGCCATGGCTTCCCATGGCACCACAGCAGTGCAGGCACAGGTGAGGCTTTTGAGGGGTAAAAGAATTATTCTTTCTGGAAAGAATCCGATACTCATGAAGCAAGATATTTCTCAAGGGCACAAAGAAGCGTAAAGGCTCAGCTCCCTCCATTAACAATTCTAACTTTCCATTATTTCCTTTATTTCATAAGCCTGCCTATCAGTCACATATTAATTATGACCCTCTTTCTTCTGCAAAATAAGCCTCTTCCCTGACCAGACTTTCCTCTCCAGCGCTCTTCCAAAGCTGTCCTCTTATCATACACCTCCTTCCATGCTCCATGCACCAGCTCTCACCTCTTTACTCAAATCCAGCATTACTCTCTCTTCTTTTAAATCCCCCATGTCAAATACCTCACAGGAAAATGCTTTCAGATCAGCTCCAAGTTAAAAAAGCACTCTAATATCATGCCTATAAGTTGTCTTTTCCTCCGTGTTGCAATGCATTAGTATCCAGTTTCTTGGCAAGGATGAGATGCTGCAATGGTTTTTGCTGTTAGTGTGATGACAAAAAACAGCTGAAAGCATCAACAAAGACTGTACTGCTCACAGAGGTGGCACATAGATTTTGAACTCAAGACAACAGGAAACATCCACCTCCCTCTGGCACAGCATCAAGAAATCTGCTGGCACTTGACAAACAAATGCAATAACAACAGCAGCAGCAGCAGCAACTTCACCAATAGGGACCTGCCTGGGCTTTTGTGTCTCTTTCTGCCTTCCCTGTGCCTGAGAACCTGGTGGGAGGTAAGCCCTGAGGCAGCATCACAAACTGTGAGCAAAAGGCTGAGGATTCCAAGGGTAAAGCTGAAGGAAGAGCACTTTGTACATGTGTGAGTACAGGCCTAGCACAGAGGTGTCCGATTCTCAGCCAGGGCATCCAAGAGCTGCGGCAATGACCAACAGTGCAGAGAACTCTCCTTCGAGTGCTCAAATATTTTCAGCCTTGGGCTATTGAGAGAAGATTCATTTCTCCTTCTGCATTTCCCTACCTAATTTCTTATTTTCAGGCGGCTGTTTTGAGACATGGTGCCTTGGTAAACATAACGATATAAAATATTTCAGTAGGACATTGCAAGGAATGAATGACAGAACAATAACTTAAGGCTAGTACACAGTTATCGCTCAACCATGGCCCCAGAAGGAAAGCTGGAACAAATCACAGCACTGTAATTCATGCTCTCAAACTACTATGGACTGACTGCACACTGAAAGTTGTAAATTATAGACTAGTATTTTAATGCCAGTAGCCAATCCAGATTTATTTACTACTCCATTATTTGTGGTCTTTTTTGTACACGTCTGTGAGAAGTTGATGTAGAGCTGCAGGGTATTTTGAAACTGGAAATTTTATCAAGCCTATGTATTTGGGTCTGAGGTTTTTAAATTAGTATTTTGACAGTAAAGAAATATTTGAACCTGTAGGTGGGAATTTATTTTTAAAGACATGGTCTGTCTTTATTAAGTGACCAAATGTGATCAAAAGGGCCGGCAGATGAGATTCAAAGCCTCCCAAGCATAATTAAGACCTCACCTTTACCAATTGTTTAAAAAAACCCCAAACAAACAAGTACACAGGAAGACAAACACATTAGATGCTAGCTCTATTGCTACTGGCTTAAAAGCATAAGGATCCCAGCCTTACTGACATTTCACTCCTCAAGATCACTCCAGGGGTTTACTCTCAAGTGAACTACATGAACAAAACCAGCACATGATGCAAAGTCTGCATCTTTAGGAGCAGGTGCAACTCCTGCTCTGAAGGGGTCATGTCAGAGCTGAATGGACATATGAAAGCCTGCAGCTCCAGTGAAATGAAGCTTTAATGTTGCAGTTTGCTCTTAGCAAGTCATTCTGGTGAAGTCTGCCAAAGTTTTTTAAATGTTAGGGCATTTCTGCATGTTGATTAGCAGCCAGGAGCTATAAGCATGAAAATGCCATTTGAAACATTCATAGCATAATTTGCACATGTTTGTTGCAAAACCTAATCAGGATTGCAGTGCTTGAGACAGTAAATTGAAGGCAAGTCATAAATTTCTCCAATGAGTTAATGTCCAGCATTTTGCAGGAGCTGGGCAAACATTAGTGCTAAAATAAGAGTGCAGTCCAATGTAGGTTCTCATATCCACAGAACTAACACAAGTCCATTTATATTCAGAAAAGAAGTATTGCACTCTGAAGTTTATCTGTTATGTGACATATGAAAATGCTGCCTAATGAGGACTGACCTAGTTTTAAGAATGGAGAGAGCACCCTCTGTTTGCTTCTCCTTTCACTGCTCATTAGCAAGTCCCTTGCCCTCTGACAGCCCCTGAGCAAACCAGTACAACACATGGCTGAAAATGTCATCTTTTTCACTCTTGCTTTAGGATTTCCTTGGGTAACAATAACTCTAAATTCCCCAGGGGAAAACAGACACCACCACCAGCCTCCCCTGCACCTGAAGCTCAGGAGCTTCTTGATACCCATCCTCATAGCAGGGGCCAGAGGACTGCTCAGAGCCCCTGGCTGGGCAACCTGTTTGAAGAGTAGCTACTTCAGCAACATTAATACACCATAAGGACGAGACAACACTGCAAAGCAAATTAAAATATTTCTCTGATTGCACTGAAAATCCAGGTCCAATTAAAAATCATGGACACTGGGGAAAAAAAAGGATCTGCTTGTCTCAAATGGCTTCTAAATTAGATGGTCTGAGAGAGGCCTCTCACCCAGGCAGATTTAATGAAATATTATTTCAGAAGCAGAGATCATGACTGCATAGCAAAAGCACTTCATCAACGGGAATCTGACTCATAATGCATCTGCATCCTAAATAGAAAAGATATAGCCAAGGTCGAAGGGGAAATGAAAGCTGATGGGGTGGACGTAGCGTATCCAAACTGATGCTGCAGACCCGAGCCAGTTCTACAACTGGCATCCTGACTCTGCTCAAGCAGTCCTGAAAGGCTACTGCTCACTGCATAATCTTCCTTTAGCTAGTCATGTGTGGATTAAACCAAACACCTCACAAGCAATTTCTGAATTAAAAGCCTTTTTTTTTCTCATATAACCAATGTCCTCCATATATACCTGGAAAACATACCTGGAAATATACCTGGAAAACTTGCATTTGCTCCTGTAAAATTCACCGCTGTAAATGTATCACATTTCTTTCTATACTCAATAAGCTTTAAGTTTTTACATGTCTATTTATTTTCTCTACTATTTATATGACTTTTTTTTAAAACACAGATACAGTGTAAAGAAAAAATAGCAAAAGCTAAAATCTTTTAGTTGTGAAATGATGAAGTTATCAGGATTAGGGAGCTGCTGAATTATCTGAAATTACATTAAGTTCTCTGTTCTGCATGTCTCAAGTAACTCTCTTTATGGTATATACAAAGAAACTGCACTGAATCAGACTAATAAATGAGTAGTTGCATGAAAAGCTGCTGGACAAACAGCCAATATTTAGACCAATAATGCAAAAAGGAATATTATTGCATTTCTCACTGCTTCTTAATTCACATGTGAAAAACGGGGTGGTCTGCTCTTTTCACAGCTGGGAAAAAGGAAAATTAACAGTCATTGTAGTATGAATACAGTAACTGAGTAAGACAGCTCTTTCATACTTATGGGCAAAATTAAAAACAGTAAAACCTTCATTTTAATCCTGTGGGCATCAGCTCTATAAAGCACAGCTCTAGATACCAGGGCGAGCACTCATGTAACTACTTTTGTAAAAGATTATGTGACTTACATGTTGTTGAACTACAGCCAGTTGAAAACCCTCAATTCTCTTCTGTAGAAGAGAAGAAACACGTTTTTATTCTTAACTAAGATACACTATGGAAGTCCATATGCAAGGAACCTCTAATTTTCTTACTGAAACTCCCTGGCCTGCCATCTAAAATGACATGCAATTGGCAGTGGATTAAACTGCCATTCTTGAGACATTTTCTTTCCCTGCTGCCTGCCCTGCCCAAGTGGACTGACATTCCCCCCAGAGACCAGCACACAAACCCACTCCCAAACCACTGCCTTCCTCAGTCTTGCACTTCAAGGCACATCACGTTCGGTTTTGACTCACACTCATATTTCAGGCTAAAGATTGCTGCCTGCCTGGTGCTGATTTGTGGCCCATTGAGCTTTCTGGCACAGGGAGAAGCGGTGCAAAGGGTCACAACTGGTTTATCCCTTTTAACTTAATGCACTGCCAAGTGCATGTCAGTCCTGAGAGTTAGCTGACATGAAGCTTAGCCCTAAAAATGAACTGTGGCCAGTGCCATGTCACAGTGAAAATTTAATCCTGTTCTTACTTACACTGACTACTAAATCATGGTTTTCACCAGTCAAGCAAGCTTAGTTGCTTGCAGTCCTGCACATGCAGGAGCAGTTCAGGCGAGGTACTGTGGATAAACAGTGATGAGTTTCCCTTGGTTCATTGTCATCCTCTGCCATCACTGCTAAAAGCACCATCTACAACCAGGCTAAGAAAAACAAACCTGTCTCATGGGGGTCAAAAGGCCTCTGGATAGGCAATGCCTGTGGTTTGCACCAAGCCTGAGGGGCAAAATCCAGTCCCACTTCTTAAGGTAAAGCATTCAGTGTTAAAAAAGCCCCAAACCATAAAATGAGCTGGCTAGTATCTTCCTCTCTTCTCTGCTTGTTTTACGCTCTTATGTGGGCTAACCAGAAAGGGAAGCAGGCCAGCATCATGAAGCAGATAGTTAAGTCATACTGCATTATTTCAGGTATGATATTGACCATCCACAAATATAATTGGTAGCTAATGGTGAATTAGTGCTGCCAAGTCTCTCTATTTATCTCAAATAATTTTCCCTGGGGATGTGCTAGAAAGGAGACATTCCAAACCCCTTTAATAGGAGTTTATTTAATACAGCCACGGACTTTCAAATGAAGTAATTGAAAAGGACAAAGCAGAGACAGTGACTTAGGGAATTAACTTCATATCCTAGAAAATAGATTTGTTCTCACATCAAGTGAAAAAGAACTTGATGGTCTCAAGCAATCCTTCCTGGGTTTGTTCAGGTCATAACCTCACTTACAATGCAAAAACAAAGCCCAGTGCTATTATATATGCAAATTTCAGCTTCAGAGAACTCACACAGTGGCACAAACTCATGTCATGTAACGATGACCCAGCCCTGCCCCACAGCTCTGGGCAGTCCCACAGTGGGCACAGCCCCCCCAGGGAAGAACAAAGCAGGTTTTTACCAACAGGAGCTGTTAAACATTCAGAGGCTTCACTCATGGCAAAGCTAAGTACTTCGTATCAAACAAACTCAGGAGTGTTTGGGGTACAAGGTACCATGCCTGGAGTGAATTCCATCGCGTGAAACAAATGGCTCAATGGATGGGTGCTCCCAGGATACGTATTCTGAGCATCCCACAGCACCTACAGGTGGCTATAAACCATGAGGGGCATCCTTCCATTCAATTTTCTTGATTTTGTATCAAGAAAAATTACAGTTATTTCCTCCTGTAAGAGCCTCAGTTGTCTTTAAAGACATTCATCCTCCAAAGAGTTTGCCTTTTTCATCCAACCCCTGCACTTGCTGAAACCATTTCAAGGTGACAGTCCGTGAGGTAATAGAAATTATTAATGCTTTATTACTCACATTTTATTGCATCTTTACGGAGAGGGGACTTTGCTTTCCTTATAATTTAAACAAGTCTTTTCTGTTCTTTACAATTCCTAAAGAATTAAAAACTACTTTCAAGTTCACCCTGTGAGGTTCATTTGTGATTGCTCTTCCAGCACTAGTTTGGTTTTTTTGACCAATTTTACCAGTGCAAACACTTATAGAACAACTATATTATCAACTATTACCAAATCCCCTCCTACTGCCACAATCAGACACAATATTTAGATTACTGCAACATATTGAATTATAGTCATCTAAAGTTATGAATGTAAAAAGCAATACTGCAGTATAATTCCTGTCCTTAAATATCTAAAATAAATGTGCTTTCAGCATTGTTTCCTAATGTCCAGAGGAAATACACATTCATCTCTAAATGCAAGAACTAAGAAGAACAGAAATTGAGAGTTTGAGTAGATTGTGTGATCCCTGTGCACACCTGTGAAGTTGGATACTGGATACAGGAGGTTACACTCCTCGTTATCCTCAGGTGTAATCGTACTTTTAAAAGTCCTGGAGTTCATCCTTGGTCATTTTATTTAAACATTTAAATCTGGGGAAAAAAAAAAGCTAGCAAGGCTATACTATCATTAGCAGAATAGTAACAGCATGAAAATCTGTATTTGTATTCAAAACATACACACATTCAGAGTGCCTGTCTCAAAGCTAAATTGCCTCGCAGTCACACAATTAAGTGACTTGAATAAGAAACTTGCTTGATTGGTTCGGTAAAGATAGAAAGTTATTTCAGGTAATTAAATCTTAATGTGACTGCAAGGAGTTACAGAAAGCTCTCACAACGCTGAAGGAGCATTCAAATTCAATATTCTTAGAATGTTGTTATGCACACAAGGGTAAAACAGTGCTAACCTAAATCTACTTCTTAATAGAATACTTACTATCCCTCAATAAAGTAATTTGAGAGTCATCATGAATGGGTTTATGAAAGTGTTTGATACTCAGGCAGTAAAAAGGCAGATATGTCCGGAATTCTTAAAAAGTAAATGAAGATAAACAGAAAACATTGGGTTTTTTCCTAGCAGAAATCTCTGCGTTTTGATCACTAATCTGTTTCTTTTATTCTTCTCTAAGCATTCTATGTATTACCAAAACATCAGCAGAGATCAGGAATTTGAATGCCAGGACCTTTGTTTGCTCAAGCACAATTGTTCTTACCCATGTTTTAATTACCAGTGACCTTTTCCTACTCACATTTTCAGTGGGATTATGTTTTTAAAAAGATACAACTGATTATTTATTTATTTTCAATCCCCTGCATACAGCGGAGCTGTGATGACAGAAACCACTGAGCAGTTATCACTGTTCCTCACAGAAGCCATGTGAGCCAGCACTTCCCCTGGCACTTGAGTGTCCCGGGAAATCCACACGGGGATGTGCCCTGGCCTCGCTGCCCCCTCGCTGCCCTGCCAACCCCTCCCTGCCCCCACGGCTGGACAGCACATCAAACGCTCTGCTTGCCAAACCTGTCTGCAGGACAAAGGTGTGCTGAAGTGGGACTAATTCTGGTTCAGAGAGAACACCTTCCAGACTGTCATAACAGAAAGGTGTCAGAAGAACTAATAATAATGAAACTTGACTTTGCTTTTCAATTGCAAATAATGAAAGTTGCTTTGCAAGTCTGGCATTTAAGAAGCTGTCTCCAAACCCAAAATTTAAAAAACTTGATGATTCAAGGACAATAATCAGTTATTGTATAAAGAGCAACTAATTCAATTCAGGATGAAGCAAATTCTTTTCCCTGCATGGGTACAGCAGCAGAGTAAGGAGTGTTTGCTGAGCACTCCCTCCCAGCTGCTGCACCCTTGCAACACAGTGAGAGTGTGGCTACATAGATGTGGCAGGACTGAGCTGGCATGAGGAGGCAGCAAAATAGTTACATCATCCCCCTGGGAACTCATACATGCACAAGGAAAGCCCAAGGCAGTGCATCAACCCACAAGCAGATAACACTGTTGGAGAGGATTTCAGGCACAGAAGGCCAATATGGATACCCAGGTGCACCTGCAATTATCCAGGAATGCAGCACTTCAGTCTATTGGTACTATTGAGAAATCACTCTTCCTGCACAAGAGGAAACAACTGAAGGCAAGTAAAATCTTTATGGTGATTTCTGTGGTCTTTAGATCAAGTTTTAAATATCATGTCTTCAACCACTGCCCCTGGAGACACTACAGCTGCTCATGGCTTCCACACATGGAAGGGCCATAGCAAGTCCCTCCTGTGCAAAGTGACTCATCTTCTGCTGTATGTGCCCTGCTCTGCCCTAGGAACTGATAGAGAAAATCTTCCTTAACCTCCTCTCTGCTCGTTCATCTCATACCACACAAAACTAATGTGCTTACTCCTAACGGCCAGTTATTGTCCTTCCTAAAGGAAGTCACTATTGGTGTTTGCACATTTCAGAGAGTTTGGAGTGAGTCACTTGAGTTTCTTCATCAGTTTCTGTACTTATGAAGGGTGGTAAGATCTATATTGTACAGACAGTCCTCTCTAGCAGTTATAAGAGTACTGCTACAGATCACTAGAAGCAAAAAATTGCACATCATTCATGAGAGGACTTTGCGGTAAATATTTTGCAGTGCTGGTTATATATGGGCTCATTGATTTACCTACAGCCTGGTGCACACACCCCTGCAGGGACACCATTCATTTTTGCAACACTTTCCATTGTCTTCACGTAGGACAGTGTCCTAATACCTAAATGCATCTGTAGAGTGAGTAAATGTCTCTGTTCCCATTACTCATTGACTTTTCATTCAATGTCCTGCAAGTCCCACGCATCCTGAAAGCAGCAGTGACTTCTTAAAAAAAACTACTATTAGAGCAAAGCAGGAGCCCAAAACCATGAGGACATACTTTCAAAACCCCTTTGCTTTGATTCTGCATTTGCTATGCAGAAATGAACTTTCCAGTCCAGACAGTGGGGAGTCCTGGCAAACAGGCAAAAGTCAGAGAGGTGGCATTATCTGATATCAATTATTCTTCTTGATGTCAGTTCTTCCATCTCAGAATTTTTACAAGGACAGCATTACAATTCTACCAGCAGTGCTGGGACAGGAAAGACTGAAAGAAACCAAATTAACAAAAAAACCCCCACAAACAAACAAACAAAATAAGCCATCAACATAACACTCAGTGTGTCTATTTTCTTACTGGTCTCTGGGATAGCATGATCTTTAACAGCACGCCTTTAGGAAAAGTGGAACAGAAAAGGCATAGATATTTAAATATTAATAACTTTTCCTGCTCTAAAGCATTAGAAACAGCTCTGCTCACTATACACTAGAGAGCTGATCCCAGCATCAGAGGTATAACCACCATTATCTTCCTAATGTGAGCAACATATTGATTTTTGTTCCTTTTATTCATGCATCAAGGCTCCCAGTGAGTGTAAGTGCACATACGTGTCTATTTGAGCGTGTGGAGTAAAGACTAGAGATGGATGATGTTCTTTGGAGATTTTGATCCATGTCTTTGGACACAACAGCTTTTGCCCTAACATTCTATGTTCCTCTGCTCCTTCACGTAGGAGCTGTTGTTTCTATGCTCACCCTGCAGCTGTGAAATGAAAGAGTCTGAGCTGTGCCTCAGCTGAGAGCAAGCGGTGAAGCATGATACAAACCTGACCTTCCGTCCTCTCTGCAGGCAAATATGTTGCTTTTACACTGCTTCCAGCCTCAGCTGAACTGAAGTTGAAAGGACAGACTCATTCCTGATCCTGCAGCTAGTGCAGGATGTTGGACAGTGCACACATCAGATCTCAGCTGAAGTCTCTGTCAGCAAATTGAACCATGTCAGAACTGTCTAGAAAAGCAGGAGAAACAGAGAAGAGAGCTAAATAAACTCTCAGCAAAGTAAACTCACAAGCTTGTGTCTTATTATTCACTAGCAGTATTTCTTTCTCTTTAAAAAAAATAATTAGAAGTGTGTAGCAATTGTTGTAGCTCTCATGGTATTTTACTGATGTGGAAAAAGGTAACAGAAGAGACTTTTCCATGACACTCCTCACTCTCTGTTAGCCAGTGACCAACCCTACATTTCAGAATAAACTCTTTTTTGCAGAGGTAGAACTGGCCTCGAGCCCCAGTGCACATTTCGACCTTCGATGTGTCCTTACTTCTTCTTGCAAAAGAAGAAGATTTTCCCTAAGGGGAAAGGCAGAATCCCCTGAACGAGCGTTCCCGATGGCTGGTTTTGGGAATGTCTGAGCACTTGTGTGAAAGACATTGTTGCTATTACAGGACACACAACATGTGAATGGGAACACCAGGGCTCATGTGGGTCTGTCTGCAGATTCCAGCCTGCTGTATTTCTTCTCCGGCCAGGACTTGGGAAAGATAAGAGGAGATATAAATAGTACTTAGCATGCTGGCAAACTGAGCTGTGACAAAGCGTTGTGCTGACTGCTCAGTGTCATCCTGAAGGAATCAGCACTTTTTTGGGATGCTACTTCAAATCTTAATAATTGGAATATGTTGAAAAGATCAAGTGTGCCAAATACAATGATTCCAGTTCAGAGCAAAATTGTAAGTACACAAAAATCAGGGGCATGGAAGGAAAATTCTCTTTAGAAATAGTCTCTTTTCCTCTCACTTATCTAATCCAAAAGGATTTAGCCTAGTACTTCATGTAAACACTGGTTAGAGAAAACAATCCATCCAGCATTAAGTGCCTTCCATGGCATCTGCTGCACAAATCCAGTGTCCCAGAATACTCCCAACTTAATCACGCTGTTTTTGAGGGAGCTCATGGACAAAGGCAAGAGGAAGACATGAATACATACAGATTGGACAGAAAATTCATTTCCAGAAATTCAGTCTTATCTTTTCACTCTCAGGGAGACTATAATAGGGATAATTCTGCCCCAAGCATAGATAGCATGGTAATGACTTCAAAAGGCTGTGCCAGTTGGTAGGAGAAACAGAGAAGAGTCTAACAAGGAATGGTGCTTGGAGTGTGTATAAGCCCAGAATGGTTTCCCGGACTGTCCTGTTAGAACATGGAAAACATGGAAGTAAAACCAAACCACCCCTTCCCTAGATGCTTGGCTGGACTCATTTTCAGGTATAAATCATGCTTACCTAGCCCTTGCCAAGAACTGCCTAAGCAAAACCAAGATGACTTCCCCAGCCACCTCACTCTCCTGTGAACACAACAGTGTCATGCACTTCTCTATACTCCCCAAGGATAACCTCACTGGCTGGCAAACAAGCCAAAATATTTCTTCTATTATACACCTCTCTCAGACCCTAAAACAAAGACACTCTGTGATGACAAATCCAACAAGGGAGGCTTCAAAACATCATTCCAGTGACCTGGATAAACCAAATGATGGTCTTGTCCAGACTTCTATGCAGCTCTACCTCTGAATGAGACAGCCTGGGACTTAAGGCACTGAATGCTCCTGCTCAGGCTTTGAGGAGGTCTCAGCAGGAGCAGTCCCTGCTGTACCCACCTACACAAACCTTTCAAGCATTGAAGAAAGAAGTGGAGTCTAAAATGCCCTCTTTTCCTAAGTCTGAAATCAATAACTATTTGCCAAAATGTTTGTGTCAGGTATTACTCGGAGGTCATGATGTTCAGTGTGAGCTCTACTGCCTTATTACGCTGGTAATGAACTCACAAATGTCTGAAGGGGACATGAAGTGAATGTCACTTTGAATTTCTTCAGAGGCCAGTTGATTATTAAGGCCCAAACAGAGTAAGGTGCTACTTGACCTACTAAGAGGCTGACTGCATGAAGATTCAGGCTCAGGAGCTTCTATGCATAGATGCACTTTTCATGCTCTGTATACTGTAATTTACTGGGTCTTTTTGTCTTACTAGAATTAATTATCTCTCTTTTCTGTCACTTTAGCTCAATTTCACAGAGCAAAATAATTGGCCTTTACCAATGCAGGCATTCAAAAATACAATTGAAAGGCATACAGTCCAGTGTTCAGACTTTTTTTTCCCATTCCTCTGCCTGTATTTGTGAATTTTTCTGCTAAAAAACAATCACACTGACAGAACAGATTCAGAAAAGGATGGCAAAACCTTCTCTCAATAAACCCAGTGGGACTGGGAGTTGGAATTTCTATTCTCCTTAAATACAAAACATCTTAGTTTTTACCCCATTGGTTTGATATTCAAGCTGCTGCAAATAGTTCTTTTTGGTCTTAAGAAAGCGTTCTTTGCATAAACCTAGCCTAAGGCAGACACCACCAGAGCAATTTTTAGAAATACTTCTAAAGCAACTGAATATCCTGGGTGAAGTGAAGCTCGACTGGCACATGAATCAAGCTGAACAGGTAAAATTCACATTAACACATTATATAATGCATGTATATGATCCCTGTTAACATTTAACAGTCTCCAGCTTTGTAAGTCACTTATTCTCTCAACTTCCCAGTGAGGAAGCAGAGAGAAGCTAAGGGACTTGTTCAAGCACACAGAGAAACTGTGGAGAATGAGGAAAGGATCCGACTTAGACAAACCAGGTACAGAGCTCTGTGTGCAGAGCCTGCTCTGCTTGCGCCACAGAGCCAACCCACCTGCTGAACCCTCAGTGTAGAAAGAAAAGGCATGAGGGGAATCATAGGAAACATCACACAAGAACCTACATCTTGGGCAAAAGCAAAATAACTTTCCATGGCTCTCCTCCCTGACTGCTGGTTGCCTGCTAACAAGCTCCAGTGGTTTCAGCAAGGCTCAGGCTTACTCCAAATGCTCTTAATGAAAGACCAAGGAACCAGCTGAACCAACTCTATTCTCTGTTGCGTTCAGTCATAAAGAATTTTCCTGCTTCTAGGACAAAACTCCTGGATATAGAGAAAAATAATTAAGAACCGTCTCACATTTTAGTTTCTACCATCTTTCTGCTAATTAGATGACTTATTAATTAAATTATCAGAAATAAAACCCAGCCAATTAATCATCCTTTATAATGGTAGATTACTTTGATTTTTTAATTGCTGCAAGATTTTAAAAAGTCCCCAAATTAATGTGCACACTCATGAGCCAAACAGGAGGAGCTCATGATACGACTCCCCCAGAAGCACATAACCCGAGGAGTCAGTTGTGATGCAAGTACCAGAAACCAGCTCAATGTTGTGTCCCCTGCGAGCTGCACAGCAACAGCAATCTCTCCAGAAAAATACACAGCTGGCCTGGGCTCAGGAGCTGGGCTATTTGTCGTTTGCCTGGCAAAAGTAATCAACTATTGCTATGCTGCAGCCATCAGAAAATTCCCACTACAGCAACCTGGTGATGGACCCAAATGGTTCTCTAAGTGGTGAGAGAAGTAAAAATAAAACATATGACTTTTCTTTTTTTAATTATTTAAACCAATAATGCTTGCAATAAATACTGAGCCAGTAACCAGGAGTTCTAATATCTTACTGCCAGACTTAGAGCACACATTTTTCATCCCACTTGATTCAGGTGACGCTGCTTGTACACAGGTTAGGATCTGGGTCTGCAGAAATGGCATAACTGACCTCAGAGGGGGAAGAAATCACTGATAGTTAAGCAAAAGTAAAATTCAGCCTTCCTCATGTGGAAGGCTACCAGTTTCTGCACATGCTACTTTCTGAACCCAGCCTCCCTCCTCCTTTACAAGAGCACTTGTAAATCGACAGGTGAGTAATAAAAGGAAAAAGCTCCCACAGAACATTTCCCTTTAATTCTGTCCCAGCAGAACATGATATCTGATCACCATTAGCTCCCCTACCCCTCTTGTCTACCCACTGTGCACAAAACCAGCTCGAGTGCTGCTCTCAGAGCCATAACAGAAATGAACCAGCTGATGCACAGAAAGCAGTGGGTGGTTTGGATCCCATAGTAATATGAAGTTCAATGAAACTAGACTGTATCTGGCTTACCAGAATTTAGTTCTCCAGCTGAGTACTGGCAAACATAGCAAGAACCATCAGTGAAGTGGTTTCATGCATTTGCCAACTTGCTGGTCCCCCAGTGCTGTAATAAAACTGGAAGAACCAGCTGAGGTGTTAAGCAAAAGAGAAGGAGGTGGGTAAAAGCAAGGAAGGAGTAAGAGGGTGCAAAGCGTAAAGTTAGAGAAGGAAAAGATGTCTCTAGAAACTTAACAGTAAAAGGGGTCTTGTGGATAATTAATTCAAAAAACATTGGGATTAACAAACTGTGAGAGATTTAAAGGAGCAAAACTAGAGGGGCTGGGAAAATAAGGTTCAATGTAAGTACCATCCTAATATTAAAAAACATACCCTATGAGTAAAAAGCAAATAAAACAAGGAAAAGCCCATCTCCTTAACTCCTGTGGGTAGTGACTTTATGTTTTATATTCCTACCCTTGTTTCCCGGTAAAACAAGAGTTCTTATTCATGTCACATTTCTGCCCAGTTGGCCCCCAGTCGCTTTGGAACTGCAGAGCTGATTGAAGCTGTGCTCACCAGAAGGACAAGGCTTCAAACCACTTCAATACCTCTGCAGACAGACAACCAGCAGCAGAGAGAAATCTCAATAGCCTCATCTTGACTAATCAGGGGACCTGTACTAGAAACAGCCTTGCAAATCAGATTCCATTTTCAGCCAGTTCTGAAATTCCTGGGTCTGACCTACTCATGACCTACTCTTGAATGACCCAAGCAACTAAAGAGAATAAGACTGGGTACCAGAGTTTCTGGAGTTTTTTGGTGTTTTTTAGGCAGCAATGGCACAACATAACATTGTATGTAGTTGGGTACTAACCCCAAATAAAATACTTCGGTTTACTTTATATAAAAACCTCAGGCAAAGCAGTGTGTGAGTTTTCAGATACTTTGAAGAGCTGACAGACAGTAGACAAAAGATTCTCCCATGGGTACACACAGACATTCCCCCAGGCATTCTGGTATTCAGTTCAGTGCTTCCAGCTCTCACCTACAGAAGTGTCCTTCTTGTCTTGACAAGCTGGCTGCCTGCAGTGTTGTGGAACCCGTCTCCTTAGACGCCTGTCTGACTTTTGGCACTGCAGGGCTGAGAAGCACAAGCTCCAAATCCTCTGTAATTCTGGTTTAGATCCCCATCTCTCAAACTGCTCCTGATGGCAGCGTGGCCACGAGCAGGTGGCTACAGCAGCACTTCAGATGTATTTAAAAGCACCGCATCGTTTCCAGCACTTACTAGACATTCACACAGATTCGCTCCAGAGTATTTCTAGTTTTGGGTTGTGGTTCCTAGTTAGTTCAAAGCTATCTTTTGTGAATACTGCAATACAAAGTGAAGTACCAGGCATAGCCTTTCCAGCTGGGTGTCATTTATCCTCTGTACCAGCTTCTATGAGATTCCATCTCTTTTTATTGCAGCGGCCTGAAAACAGTCTGGACACAAATCACATTAATGAAATACTAATCTGCTTTAACTGAAGTATTTTCCAAGTGTACACAATAAAGTAATATGAAACACCCTGAAGATAATTTTTTTTAAAGCACTGAAGCCAACATAAACCTCAATAATTGCTTGGCAAAGCATAAGAAGAAAAAGACCTGTGGGATCTGCAGTTTCCTACTGGCTCACATTCATGCTACCCTCTGCTAAAACATGATACAAGGGGCAGGACAAATGGGTTGCACTGACATTTCCAGTTCAGCTATGCTTTGGAGAGTACAACTGGGATATAAACAGCATGGCTCTTGGTTTAAAGGAAACAGCACTTCACGCTAATGGTGTGTGTGCTCAGATCAATTCTATCGCTGCAGCTTTGGAGCTGTTCCTGGCAAGGGAACCCATGCAGACATAGGATGGGTAGCGGGAAGTAAGACATCAAGCAGGAGAGTCCTTTGAACACAAGCTGGCAGAGGCAGAACTTGGGAAAGCTGGGGGATGTGATATTTCCTCCTACCCACCACACAGCAATTGACTTCAGTCAGACAGAGAGGAATGTAAGGGGGGGAAAAAAAAGCTAATACTTGGCATGCAAATATTCTGTGCTCCCTCATGACCACCTTTCTCTGAAACTGTTTTACCAAGAGACCCAGCTGGTCACAGAAAGTCTGGAACAATTCCTCTGATTCCTCTGTTAGCAGAGAGCTGTTCCATACAACATGAGTTTCCCAAAGCCACCTCTTGAAAGCCTTGTGCACTAATGAACAGCTCCTCCCTCTCTCTCTCCTCCTCAGGTCCAGCTAATGAACCCCTAGAGATCTGCTTTGAGAGCAGTAAGGAAATTCTGTTAGCTTGAAAATTCAATTTCATTCCCAGCGCAGATATTTGTATCTTCATAATCCACTCATTTCTGCTCTCCTGTGACAGTCACTCACTTTCTGCAGCCTCCCTGATCCCAGTGTTGGTAGCCCAAAGCCAGAAAGAACCACTAGGCTCAGAGAAACACAAGACAGTTTGATCATAAGTGGATCACAAATTTTGCATGTTAAAAAAGAGCTTTTTCTTGTGAGAGTTAGGCAAAACCCAAGGGATTCATCTGAAAGAGAAGTTTTTGAATCTTGGAATGATACACTTTATCAAGGTTAGCTTCCCTTGATATTGCTAAAGACACTATGAAAGGCCTTTGGCCTCTTCATTAGCCATTCCCATATACTGAGGGATGATGATAAGTCTTTAACAAACAGTAATTTAAAATTCTTTGTCCCAACACATTTAGCCTTTATAAAGAAATAAAGCATTACAATCTCTCTGAGCAGTTTGTCCCCCTTTCTCAGCCAGTGTAACTGATCCCTGAAGAAGCTGTTTTCCAACACCTTAATTTCCAACCCCTATCATGTCACATTCTAAGACTGCTTTAGCTCTGTCTTTCAATGACAGCAGCCTCAGGGACATCATCTTCTCGAAGTGCAGGGTTAAAGGAACTCACGTCACCAGGAGGGCTGGGAGGAGGAGTGTCCTCCTTTGGACAAACCTCACAGCTCCAATGACAAAGGATTCACCTTTCTCTCAGATGCTCACATTCAGCAGCTGTCTTCAGGTGAAAAATAACTCCTCACTGACAGCTGTTACAAAAATTAATTGCTCTTAGAACTAATTGAAACCTCAACAAAATGGTATTTAGGCAGAAAAGAGTCATGTAAATCATAAGAAGTCAGGACACGTGTCAGACACAAGGTAGGGGCAGGCAGAAATAGCCAACCTAGCTCTGAGTTTCAAATAAGCACACATGCTTCCAACCAAGCATCTTCCTGCTCCAGCGGTAAGTGGCCATCTAAACTAAAAGAATTTTAAAAAGAGGAATGTGAGTATTTTTAAAACTCTGGGAAAGGAAATCAGTGGCAGAGACTAGAAGCATTTCACCTCAGCGTATCTCCAGTTCAGTGCCTGCAATATTGACAACTTATTCAGAATCAGAGCATTTTGATTGGAATGATGACAACACAAAATATTTATTAAAACATTTTCAGCAAGAAAAATCCTCACACAATTAGTTCAGTGTTGATCTGACCTGACTGGTTTTGTGCCAGTCCCACTAAATCAATTACTCCTACTGCCTCAAATGGGACTGTAACAAGAATATCATAGATGCAGTTCTAGCTTAGTCAAAACAGGATGGCTTTTGTCCCCTTGCATGCTGGCATGCTTCAGACTGCCATAAATAAGGAGCAGATGGAATACAGATTGCACTGGGGAGAACTCAAAATAGGTTTTTGGCTATGGAAGACACAGTAGTCTCTGAAGCTTCTGAATAACATATAAGAAATTGTAAGGTTCCAGTTGAATTCTAAAAATACACCACCTTTACTGACAAGCAAATGTATCCCATGTTTATATTTAGCTTATGGCTACATTCAGAGTGACTGCTGTTGAGTTTTATGTGACAACAGTGCCGTTACTGGTTTTGACCACACACTGGCATAGACATGTCACAAAGCCAGTTTGACAGAGATTTTATGCACTGCTAGACAGGAATCACACAGACATACATAAGTTAATTATACAGGATGAAAAAAAAAAAGAAAACCAGAACATGTAGCAAGCCAGATGCTTTGTTAATCACTTTATATGTACTACTTAGGAAACAAATAAATGACCCCGCGAGTCAGATCTATTACCTGCTGAAACAAATATTTTGCTATTCAATCAGATACCTCATCTCTTAAAACAGAAACATTGTTTCTTAAACTATAGGCAACATATTGCCTTGTACGTCATAGAACATAATTTCCATCCACTGGGAAAAAACACAGAAGCAATGAGGTGCACATGGAAGGTAAAGATAAGGTCACAGATGCTGCTGGGTAGAGCTCCCCCGGCGAGCTGAGAGTGGCTCAGGGGCACCACGGGCTGGAAATAGAGAGTAGGTGTGCCCCCTTTGGGTACTGCAGCTGCCTGCATGGCACGTTGGTGTGCTGAAGGCAGGGTCATGAGCATAGCCCCGGCAGGTTAAGAACTACAAATAACCACCAAATGTCCATCCATCAATCTGGGCTGTCACAGGAGTTTGCTGCTGGGGAGGAGGACCCAGCCTGTTATTCAGCATCAGCACCTCACTACCACCAATCCCCCAAAATATCAATAATTTGTGTGGGCTTCCTTGCTTGGAAAAACAAACGTCTCCTGAGTTCTCATAAGCACAACTGCCACAAAGGATAATAAACCCCAGAAGTGGTTACAAAACTGAGGCCCTCGTAATGATTTCCTTTCAGTCATAACTGATTAAATCCACACAACAGAATCCCAAGACATCACTAATGATAGTAGAATCTGTCAGTATGTGAGATGTTATAAGACTTTGTGAATTAAAACCCATTATTGCCCTAAATTATAGATAAATTTCTCCCTTTCCTTGGTGATATGCAACATATTTTTTCTTCAGGGCAGTTAGATGATGTCAGCACAAATTACTGCTTTCCACACAGTGCAGATGATAGAACCAGAGGCATTAAAGAAACTTACAAAAGACAAATCTGAAGAGACAGAAGGAACTGCTTCCTTTGACTTGGAAATAACAAATTCTCCTGTGGTATGATGGGGAAGGCAAAAGAAAAAAAACCTTAATTTGGGACACTGATGGAGCTTCGAAAGCTTCACATACTTAAAAATCTAAATTCAAGTTTGGATCCTTGCTCTAAATTACCAAAAACCCCTCATCAAATAGAAGTGCCTCTCTTTAGATACTCATGTCTCTCCATTAAATGTATATTGATGTGTAATACTGAGAGATTGGGTTTATTATCTAGCAAACTAAAGAGCTCTATTTTCAGCTTGGAAAAATAATGAATATACAATTAGAGTGTTTTTCTAAATGGTTTCCTATTATTTTAATTTTTCTTAGTGTATGAAAGTTGAAGGAAGGGCAGAGGAAATGCTAGGGGTTACATGACAGGTTCACAAGTTCTATACATGGCAAAGTTTGCAGGTAGTAAAACCCCAACAGGTTGTCAGACATACGACTCTATAAAATGTTTTTGTTATTTGAGATAGAAATACTGAATTTTCAAATCCAAGACCTGGGAATTGCTTCATTATCCTGCATGATATCCCTTTATTACACTTCCATTACTGCCCTGTGTGCACCAGCAGTCAAGCTCTTGGTTGCCATCTGCTGTTCCTGCTTCTGCACATCACCACTTTTGTCAGCAAGGCCAGACCATGACAAGAATTGTTAGGAACAGGCACAGCAGCTGCTTTCACACACTACCTGGGGTCCAGCTGGTCACATGGAGAGTAATCAATGCCCTCTCAAACCCAAATGCAGAGCACAAGTAAGGAGTCCAGGTTCAGTAGCAGCAGATCCAGGCGATTGGCTACGGATCATTTGGTGCCCAGGCATTGGTATGGAAGCCTTCCTTCCCAGGGCTGCCTTCCTTCTTGCCAGCTCTGAGCTCGCCATCAAGGTGACTGGCAGCACTCCCTGCTGCCACTCCCAGCTGCCACTCTCCCCCGTCCTGTACCTGGCTGTGGACAGAACTAAAAAGGATCCTGCTTAGACTTCCACTTTAGCCCTGGCACCTTTACCTCCTGCATCCAACCCAGAGCTCCATCACCCAGCTATCTGCTCTGGTACCAGACCTCTGGCTTCCAAGTCTCCCAGTGCCTGCTACTTCCCAAGCTAAGAAGGTATAAAAACCCTAAATTTAAAGAATTCGTTTTGGAGCCTCTCTCTAGGCAAAATTAAGGCTGTATCTGCCTCTCCGTCGGTGAGACCTTTTCCACCTGTGTTTTCAGTTCCATCCCTCTCTGCAGTGCAGCAGGAACAATCTGACTTGTACCCAAACACTTTGAAGTGACCTCGAGGAAAGTCTCTCATATTGAAGATTTTATGCATAATGCCCTCCCATATTTACAGAACCACATGCCCTGCTAATCTGTCCTGGCCACATTTCTTTGCATCTAACATGTTTAATTAATCAGTTTAGAGAGATCAAATTACCTTCATGACAGACAAGCCCAGGATCCATTTCATTTGCTTGTTAAGGAAAGCAAAAGCCTCTTTGGTAGTAGAAATGTGAAAGCCAAAGTACTAAATGGCTTCCTTGTGTTTTCATGATTCTTTTTCATTCCTTGCCATCCAAGCCCTCTACACACATTAGTTAATTCTTTGCAAATCCTTATCTTTGCTTTACACCTGGGCAAAATGAAGCACTGAGCAAGGATGGTACTTATCTAAACACAGCCCCAGAGACTCATGGTAGAGCTGAGAACAAAGCCCATGTCTTTTGGCTTTCAGTCTTGTATCCTAAAGCCCTCTTTTTTTAGTGCACTTTTTAAATTTTCTCATTTTGAAATGTAGCAGTTCCATATAAAAAGGTTAAGCAAGAACAGTACAGCTGTCCTTCACTCTTCTCCTACTTCTCCATTTGAAGGGATGTGCATATACAGAAGTATTCCCTTCATCTTGGGTGCAAGAGAAAAACCTTTGGACTGTGCCACGAACAGCTGTGAGTTTATTTATTTTGCTGGCACACAAGTGATCTCAGTACCAGGAGATTAATCCACAAATGCCAATGTCTCATCCTAAAAGCCCAGTGTACAAAAGGGCCATTACTATCCCGGCATGGGCCCAACACAGTGAAAGCAAGGAAGGAGGTAGCAGTGGGCAGGTCTGTCTCACTGAAGAGCAATGCTTAGAAATCAAGTAAAACTCTTCACAATTTTGCAGTGAATGTGTTCTGCACCACAGCACTGCTGGGTTTTCCAGATGACCAGGTTTGTACTTATCTACTGCTATTAGCTTCCTGCAGTACAGAGAGGCACCTTGAGAAGGAAAATCATTTTACTGCCAAAAAAAGTGACCCTTCTAATACAAGTCTGTCCAGTACTAAATTTGCCAACCTCATGGATAAAACTCACATCACTCTACAGTCCAAGCAAGATCTGCAGGTCTGGCCCTGCAACATTAAATTCCACAACAGCTTGAAAATACCATGTTTGATTTATTCATAGCATCTACTTTTGGTAGACAGTAGAGCTTTTCTCAATAGCTTACCAATTACTCCAGAAAACATGGCAGTAAATGGTATTAAAATTTCAATCTGCATAGTTGACTGTGTATTTGCCTTAGCACAGGCTGCTTACTCTTTACTCTTAGGATAAAAATGTTTTATTTCACAGCAATGTTATATGCATTATAATTTTTGACACCCATGGTAAGTAGTTTTTTGCTGTAGGTTTTCGCTATAGGACTTTTCACATATTTCAGTAGAAAGGTGTAAATACTGAAAAAGCTGGAAATAAATCCTTAGTAACTGACTCTTAGGTTCTGTTTGATAATAAAGAAAGTGATGAAGATTAAAAGGGGAAATTCTACTGAATCTAGAAAACACTGTGAATACTAAAAACTTACAAATAAACCTTTACCAAGAGATATAATACACTCTGTCTTTACACCAAAACTGGAAACTGCACAACAATTACAGTGATTTGGCAAGTAAAGAAGCACAGTTTTTTGGTCAGAATAATGTAGCAAGACACATAAACTGAAGAAATTGTTTCCTACTCCTGGAATCTACATTTAGAGTTTTTACTTCAGAAAGTAAGAGCACACAAAAATGCTTATGCTGCATATAGAACACACTGGTATTGCCAAGGATGTGCACATACTTAGCCCCTTTTTATTAACTTCCTACAAAATACAGGCATTACAAGAAAGGCTACAGCTTCATTTGCAATGTTTTCAAAGAATGCACGACTGTTTGCCAGTCATATATTGGGCACTCAAGCACATAAGAGGAAGCAAAAGAGACTAATAAAAATAAGAATACAGCTCCAAAATAGCATAACCACGTCCAGCTGCTGCTTCTGCACGGCTTTAGAGAGCTCTCTGGACTCGTTACACTGTGCACTTTGAAGGTTAAAGATGTTGAAGGTAATCAGTGAGTGTTAGAGGCTTTAATATTATTGCCTAAGTACTCTACAAACACAACACACCTGTAGCTCACAAAGCACACAGTGACAACTTCCCAAATTAACCAGAAAAGGAAAGCACTCTTTTTCCAGGAGTGGCTTGGTCTGCCATCAGGCATATTCCAGAGCAGAAAGGTGGCTTTTCATTTATCCATAATAATTCATATTTTAACCATGAAAGCTCTCATCCATTGCTACAGAGTCATTAGTGCTATTAACATCATCCCAGTGCTATGAGTGGCAATTCTCTGGAACATTTTGGGGGCTTGGAGCAGATTCTGATGGGATAACATATAGTGTCATCATTTGAAACTCTAAAGGAGTGTTATTTACCTGATCTGGTAGCACCCACAGCTGTCTTGCACTGCCATTTGCAGAAGCTTGATGGTGTTTTGCCTTGCCTGAAGACAGCTTATTACAAATACCTGTACAAACTGGCTAGAACCCATCTGGGAAGGCAAATACATCTACAGGAATGCTGTAGGAAATAGATTTTATGACATGATTACCCACATAGACACAGTCCATCCTTGTAGAGTAAGCCTCTGGATGAAAACTAGTTCCCCAGTATAAAGCATCTACTAATCCCAAAAAAGCTTACTAAATTCCAAAGCTTTAGATTACAACAGACTAAATGTTCCACATACCTTTGCCCTTCCCACTAATTTCTATTAACAGTTGTGAGGACCTAGCTAAGCTCATCCAGCTGACAGTTACTGGAAGTACAATACCACAGTTATGTTTTGCCTTGCAGATTTTAAATCGGGCTACACTACAGCACTGTGAAATGAAGCTGCAGCAGTACAATTTAATATAAAAACATTAGCACCAGAATGACTGAGGCACCACACTTCTCTAACATGACTGTTAGTGCACTTGTAAGAAAAAAAATTCCAGGAATGCAAAACGTTAGCTCCAGCACAGCTGTTCTAATGAGCTCATCTAGGTAGTGGTGAGTAGAGAAAACCAGGATTTTACCTGCAGGGTCCTCTGGGTATTTGCAGAAGTTACCTGTAAGAAGTTCCGTTTTTCAACCGATTAGAAAGCAACGTAAGCCTTGCTGCTGATGACATGAGCCAGGACTTTGGCAGATGTCATTAACTGAACTCCTATAAGGGGCTAGGAAAAAGAAATTGCCATTAGTTGACATTTTCTGTAGCAATTTTCAACCAGAAAGTGACAGCTGTTCTGTCAGTGCAACAGTAAGTCAGTCCTATGTGTTCTGAAACGCCATTTCAGCATCACAGCTACTGGAAACTAACTGTGCCCTTCCACCCAGAAGCATTTACTTTTGCAGCAAACTCCCTGTACCTGTACTTGTGTCATTAAGGAAGCTGGCTATACCCCAGGTTACTTCCACTTTGAAAGCTCCAGCATTTCTGACTGGTTCTTTCCTAATGCAGACAGCAGATGGAAATCACCAGGATAAATCCACAGAAGGGGACTGTTTCCCTGGACACTTGAACATCTTGCATTCCTCATGCATCTGAGAGCTCTAATACCCTACGGCATGCAAGGCATCGTAGTACCAGCAACAACCCCCAGCCAGTTCAGTGAATGGCTCTCTGCCGTGCCACTCCCACATTTTCACACTTCATTGACATGCAAATCCACAATATCACATATGCTAATGTCTGCTAAAAAGGCTTTTCATTTCGGGACCTCAGCTTAATGAACAAATGGAATCCTGCAGCATCACTGTGGGGAAAACAATTGCAGCACACAAGTGACGAAGGAAGACCTTGAGCGCTATGTCAGAATGAATGAACACAAGCAGACAGCAAAGGAAGGAATATGAAAACCAGCTATGGTAATTCCTCCCTTCCACCTCAGCTTCAGCAGGATAACCAGAGCAATCAGTGCATGGTCTGTGACCCTTTGGCTCTGTGAGGGCCCACTGCTGTGGTGAAGCAATCCCAGCCTGTTTTGTTATACCCCGAGCTGCTACTCAGCTCTCAAGCACCAAGCAGCGTAGATGATACGAGCACAGTGACTTCAGGGGCCATACATCTGTTCCTTCTACAACCACTGCAAAAGCACAGAGGCTGGGTTGGCAGATGGAAGATTTGCCTTTGGGGAGAAATAGGTCAGATTTCAGAAAGTAACAACTGAGAAACAGATGCAGTCTTTCTTCCCCATCACACTGGTACTTTGCTCAAATACACCCTTATTAACTGAAGGCTCAGCTCTGTGAGAGCAATTCCCTGTACATTATGAGAGACAATCTTGCCCAGCAGGCTCAAGAGTGTAGCAAGGTCTCTGATGTACAAGCCTCTGACAAGGTACACGACAAGCACACTGTTGTGAGAAGCACAAAGTGGAAGGCTCGAAATAAAGACTTTACTTGAGACACACCTCCTAGGATTTCTGACCGTTGCAAGAGAACAATTTTCTAAGGTCTCTTTTCTACATGCTGTTGATTAAACATGAGAAAAACAGAGAAATAGTGTTATATTTTCATGCAGTTAGTCTATTTACAGGTATTCACTAGGACTGCACTGGTATTTTAAGTCAAGTAGATTTCCCCACCATGACTGTTCTGTTTGTCTTACTGAAACCATTCACAATGTCCCTTGGGTCCCACACTATTTAGAATCATAGAATAATTTCAGTTGGAAGGGACCTTTAAAGGTCATCTAGTCCAACTCAACCCTGCAATGAGCAGCGACATCTTCAACTAGACCAAGTTGCTCAGAGCCCCGTCCAATCTGACTCTTTCCCTGGATGGGGCCTCTACCATCTACCACTTCTCTGGGCAACCAGTTCCAGTGTTTCAACATCCTCATTATAAAAAAATTATTCCTTATCTCTAGACTGAATCCACCTCTTTTAGTTTAAAAACATCGCCCCTTGTCCTATTAAAACATCTGTCCTTATCTTTCTTATAAGCCCCTTTAAGTACTCAAAGGCCACATTAAGGTCTCCCCAGAGCCTTCTCTTCTCCAGGCAAAAGGTCCCAATTTAAACCAATTCTAGCTAATGGATAGTGAATAAGAGAGAAAAGAGAGTGATGAAAACAGAAAAAAAGACTGCAAATAACAGGCAGTAACTTGCACAGGTGACCTCTTATACCAGGCTCAACTTACTAATTAAGATCTGCAGCAAATGCAGCACATTTGTGTTGGTATGTTTAACAGTAAGGCAACAGTGTCCTGCAAAATTTTTTTTGAGTGCACAGAAGTCATCAACCATCAATCCCACTACATAGTCCACAGATCTTTTTATCATCTGAGATATTTGCACAGCATTAAATACAGTAAATGCACCTCTAAACAAAATTGATTTATTGTACATATACATGTATATATAGAAAAGTTTAGAAGTTACAGGGGATCAAAGTCAGTTTGGTTTTTATTCTATCCATGGACTTCAGCCTGTCCTACAGTGCTTGCAATGGGCACATAAGATCTTCTTACCCCTTCCTTCTACCCAAATCTTCCCACGGCAAGTCCCAAAACACATGACACTCCACACTCTGCTAAACCCTCCAGCTCTTAAAGATGAATTCCCTAGAATTTCTCTAGTGCTCCTCTGGAGTGTCTTTATCCCTACTGCTACTTCAACACAGATTGCTTTAGCTTTCTTTAAAAAATACTACCAGATTCTAATGACAACAAATTTTCTGTTCCTCTCTTGGTGCTCCCAAAAAGTTTTTGGAGCTCTAGTTTAAAAAGATCACACATGTGGGCCTTGGAGTGCAAAAGGGTTGGCAGTTGGTAATAAACTTTCTCTCTTGACACAGAAAATAACCCTCTGCTGGGGCTATAATTTATCGGCACTAAGAGGTTTTATGGCACAAAGTTATAACCAGCTCTTCCCACACAGCTATTCCCACCCATTGCACTCATTAATCAGAAAGCCTTTTAAATGTTATCTAGTAGCCAGAATTAAGCAGTTGTCTTTTGCACATCATGTCCCTTAGCTTGCTCTTTCATTTCCTCTTTTTCAACATTATCACATTATGTTCCCTTTCTTATTTGCTTTTCCTTTTCACAAAGCTCTTTAAACAGCTGCAAAGGGGGAGGGACCACTATGCTCACGAAAATTCCACTTTGCAGAACGCTTCTGTCAGGTCCTACTGTCTGTCTCTTTCCAGGCATTTCATACCTCCAAGATTCAGGTTTGCTTTTACATCTCTTCCCTGTGCATCCCTGACAAGAGAGCCTATTGCCAGCTGTCTAAGCTGAAGAACAGTAATCCACCTCTCCTTGTTACTGCCATGAGGAAAATGTACACCCTCGTTCTCTTTGTAGTGGGCTCCTTTTGTCTGAACGGTAAGTGACCTTTTCTTTCACATACAGTTTCAGAACAGTGAGAGCTTTTGGGGGTAGGAGGTAGGACAGTGACATGAGCTCGCAGACAATTTGTAACCATCACCTCGGGAGGTTGCTGACTTTAAGAGGATGTGTAAAATTTATTATTTTAGTGTTGTTTTGGTCTTGTTTGGTATCAGCAAATGCACTACGATGGATATGGACAGACAGTTAAGTTGGATATAAAATTACATAACTGTAGGAGATGACAGTGATAATCACTAAATAATATCCCTTTAGATGCTCCCAGGATCATCTGTGATAGGAAAAGCAGATATTGTGCTGAAGGTGAAAAAATGAACCATGACATTATCCATAAATAAGACAGATCTCATCCCTCCACCATTATTTGCTCAAGTTCCTATATTTTGCAAAGTTCATACTTCCTAATTTTTTAAATTAGAATGTAATACATTAGAATGTAAACAGTTTAAATTAAGTTGCCACATGTAAATATATGCTACAAAAAGCAAACGTACTTCAAGAACATTTCCTTCAGTCTGTCAGGATTTCTTGGATATGTTTTAGCCCACACGAACAGCCTGGCAGCAGCATGAAATAATGCATTTACGATGGGAGCTTCTTCCCATAGAGAGGCTCCACCGAAGTGTTCTGAGAGAAACTGGCTGAAATTGAACCAAGACAAGATCACACATTTCCCATTATTACCTATTCATCTCACACTTGTTTTGTTTTTTCAGTCTCTGAAAGGCAACTTTAGAAAACATCTGCTTTGTAACAACAGAATAGTGAGGGCCCACTTTAAATTTTTAAATTATACACTTCTAAACCCCTTCTAAATTTGCATTAATTGCAATGTAAAAATTAAAAGTCTTTAAAATACAGTAAATTCACTGCTAGTTCCATTGGAACAATAAGCATTCCAAATCAGCATGTGTTGTTCTAAGAGGTTACAAAAATCTTTTTGCTTGAGAGTATGTTGAGAAGTAACAACATCATGAAGTAATTTCAGAGAAGATAATGGGACTGTTTCATTGCTGCTTCTCACTTGCTCTTTACTAATTACAGATGGGAATTCGGTATGACACTCGTTTGTGAGACAGTAAAGAACTAAAATGATAACACATGCTACAATTACTTCTAAACAAATGCTATTTCAGCGCTTATTACAATAACTGAACTAAGGGAGACACAGGAAATATGCCTTATGTTAAATTTTGAAATGTAGACAGTGATAAGAGTGAACTTGCCTCTATCTCTCAGCATTGCTCCTTATTCTTTTCTGTGGAAATCACTCCAACACATTTGTCATTACACTGAAAACAAACAGCATAAGGCAGCATGTCTAGTTATTTCATTTTACTTATTTAAATTAGACTAAGGAAAGTCTCCACAGGGGAGTGAATGAAATCTGTGGTTTAGTTTCTTCTGCTGTGAAATTGGAAGCATCTTGGTGCAATATTTTTAATGCTCATACTCCCACAGAGAAAACAAACTTACTGAGGAATGTGTACTGCAAGTTATGTGGCAATTGCTCTCCTTGTCACGGAGCAGATGTGTAGCGTGTTCAGTGAAGCTAAAATAATTTCCCCAGCTCAGGATCCACCCCAATGGGCTTTATTTATTGCTGCTTTCAGTACACAAAAATACTCCACCCCCAAATTAGAACGGCTTGATCATTGTTGTAAAAACCATTTGTCTAAAAGCATCAGTCCACCCTCTGCAACATCTCTGGTGATTACTGCTATTTGGAAAAAAACAGTTTGTGGGGGAAACTGCACTTCATTTCCTCCAACCCTGAAGAGAAGTTTCAAAGGCCTGGCGACTGACACACAATGCACATAAAGATGAAACTGGATGCCTGGTAATTTTGTTCTCATTAGGTGCCATCTGGTTTATATGCAGATTGTTAATGGAAAGTAGACTATAAAAATTATACAAGAATCACTTATTTTTCCCCAGTACTTACAGAGAGATTGGTTTTAACAAGTTTTAAGGCAGTGCAGGGCTGACATCTAGTGGTGTGTGATACAGGCTTCTGAGTGAGGTGACAGAGTAGCCCCTTTGAGCTTTATTTCTGATTATTAAGTTACAAAGGGTGGAATGGAATGACAATTTTTTAAAGGATTATCCCCAGTGAAGGAATGCCTTCACTAAGAACAGGTAATAATTTCTCAAAGGGATTCATTGTTGAATAAGTATTTTTTACAATTAAAGTCATGGCTTGGCATTAATCTGCACAAAGTTTATTAAAAGTCAGTACTTGGAAATCCAAGCTGTTCTCATCAGACATGCAGACCCCACAGTATGTTTCGATTTGCAGACCAGACGACTGTGATTGCTAAACGCAGATTTCAGAGTAAAAACTAATTACAAATCCAGAATTATCTTTCTGCAAATATTCTGCAGTTCCTTACTCCTTGTTTAGCAAACACTCTCTGTGCTGGAATATTCACAGACAAAAACAGCAATGTAGTGAAAACACAGTTAGCAATTCAAACAAGAACTTACCATCTTTGCTAACAGTATTCAGTGACCACTAAATAAAACAAACCAACTGACAATTTCTATTTGAATTATAGCCATCTGCTTATGTCGCTTACATATGCAACAGTGGCAATGTCTATTAAAAAATACTACAAACAAACCAAACATGAAACTCCACCAAACCACACAACAAAATAACTTTAACCAGGATTGTCTCTTTAACTACCACAGGACTTCTAACCTATCCTTACAACCACAAAATATTCATTCCTAGAATGTGGCCCCCTTTTCTTCACAGTATCAAATTTAGCTTTTCCTTGATTGCTACACACAAAAAAACCACCTCAGAATCTGAAGCTTAGCAAGATTCAGCATAGCTCTAGCTTGATAAGCTTTTGATTAGGCACCTTGCATTGAGAACAAATGTAATACTAAAATACCACATGGTATAGTGATTTTTATAATGACTTGCAGGGAGGTACAAAGCAAGTGTGACTCAAAAAACAAACTGACCCAACAAACACAGATACATTCATCCAAATTTCTTTTCCCAAATGCCTTGGAAAGTATTTGAAAAGCCTATTCTGAAGAAAAATGTTATAGTTGAGTATATGTGAAAAAAATTGGGCTACCAGTGCCATAGCACATCCTGGTCTTACAAGAATTAAATCAAGCCTGGTGTTTACCTCAACCTTTCCACAGAGCTTGAGTAAAAGTTGTTCTTAGATGTGAAACCTCTGTTTGACAATCTTTCCTTTTACCTCACTGCACTTTCTCACTGGATCAGAAACAAGAAGGTCTTAGGGTATTTTTGTAACCCAAGTTGGATTCAGAAGAATTTCAAGTTTCAAGAGAGACTTGTTCAGCCTAGCAGCTTACAGCCCAGTTCACAAGGAAACTTGGCACCTCCCAGACATGCACACAAACTTTGGCTGCTATTTTGATCCTGGCCTTTTTAATGTCTGCCTTTCCCCAGATTTCATAGATATGCTACAACATAAAAAAACCCCCAGAATAAAATTAATGCACCGCAAATTTAAAATACTTGCATGGCCAATGTTTTTTTACTATGTGGAATTGCTCTGGGAAATAATGAAGCAAGTATGCTGTAAGGACACTACCCTCATTTCTGCAATATCTAGAGTTGAATTAGGTGAGCTGTATTAGGTGACCTTTTCTATAGAAGAATCATTCTATCAATTGCATTGGAACCTGCTTTCACTAACACTATAATTTCATCCGCATCACAACACAGAACTGCCCGACAAACAGCACAATGTCTCTGGGTCAGTTCTGTTGGCAGGATGTTACCAGGACCTTGCTCATCAGTATTATCAGGTGGTCAATACTGGTTTGAAAAGTCCACTGAGATGACTTTGAAAAGCACATAAAGAACATGAGGACAGAATAAACTACCCTGGGGTTGTGCCAGAAGCTGTTCTGCTCCATGGGGAATGTTCAGGCTTGTTTGATAGTAACTTGTAGATACTATATTTTGTAGTCACTGGACTCCAGCTTTGGCAATCAAAGATTTACAGTATTTGTGCTAGTCCACAAATCAGGTTTTACTTCCACATAAAATAAGGCTAACATACTGCCTTAGGTTTTCAAAATTTGAAACAAAAACATCACTAGCTACCAGAGTCCTCAGTCATTAAAAAATCCTTTCTGACTCCTACAGCTTATCACCTGGTTTTCTCTACATAAATCAGAGTCTTTACATTTGTATGTGTACCTGCAACTCTGTCTCCTACAGCACTAAAGAGAGGAGTCACAGCTGGACCCCCTGCCTTTGGATCATAGTATAATTCTTCACCTGCTATTAAGAGGGTGGTTTGCTCCCAGTTTCTATTTTTGAGTGTAATCCCAAAAGTATCTATCAGTTTGAGTTTCACATTTTATTGCAAAAAACCCCCAAAGGGTTCTGACTGATCTGCTTTGATCTGTGCTCTGTGAAAGACAGTCAACTTCAGCAGAGCAGATATTGGTGCAAGCACCATATCCTCCTGTTCACACAAGCCTACAGTCTTTAGAAAATCAAAAGCTGTCATTATTTCCCAAAGATGATCTGATGCACGGATATTCTGTGATCCCTACATCATGTCACTTTAGTCTCCCTTCCATAATCCTGTTTTGTGATGCTTTACAGGAAGCATGGCAGCAGATGCTGAAGAAAAACTAATGAACCACCTACTGAGTCCTGACAGATACAATAAGTTAATTCGACCAGCTATCAACTCCTCCCAGTTGGTATCTATAGAACTGCAGGTTTCCCTGGCACAGCTCATCAGTGTGGTAAGTTCACACTAGGCTATGCCTTTAAATTCAATACTACCTGCACAGCACTCTCAGCAAAAGTGATACTGGTATTGCTACGTCTCTGTTCTTTTCTCATTTGTGTAATGCTATCAATAGGCAGAGCCCACACATGCAATACCTCATGCAATACTTGGTTTTATACCTCACAATGGAGCTACAACAGGGAACTCAGCCTACGCCTAAGCATTGAAGGACAGGACCAGATCTTCATCCAATAAAATTACATCTAGCTAAAATTCAAAATCATTCCACTGATTTCAGTACAGCTACTGTAAGTTACCCCAGGTCAGGACCTACCCTGGACTGTGCAGACCAGCAATGTGCACACCATCTACCATCAGTGGAACGCTAATCCATTTTCTGCTGAAGTGGTTCAATGGCCTGAAAATAAGCTATGAAGCCAGATCCAAATCACATGACATATCAGGCATATCAACAAAGAACAGTGGAACGCTGTAAAGAAAAACACATTAGTTCTGGCTGGAATAGCTTAACATGGTTAAAACAATCCTCATATAAGCAACTCCTCATATTCAATAAAAATTACTTCAATGGGTCTGAAAGACATTTGCACCCACAAGGTTAGCGTGTGTTTGACAGTTATTCCAAGGTATAAACACATCATTGCTAGGAGAAGTTAACATTAACTGCAATGGGAACGAGAGCCAGCACATAAGTGGGAATAATTTTCTGAACTGGGGCTTTCAACTCTGCTGTCTCTCCCCAGATGACAAAGAAGATACAGATGACTGCCTCCCTGTCAGAATTTGTGTAAGGGCTAGCAACTGGACTGCTGTAAACTTTTAGAGACACAGAGAATTTATGTTCTGAAATTCTAAAGGAAATGAGAGAGACTCTGATGGAACGAAAGGGAAACTGTACAATCAGTTGAGGTTTCACACACACATGCAGAATGGATACAATAATATATATAGATACACATGGATGTATACACGTGTACATGTATACCATGTATACACGCCATGTATACCAGATGATACTAGTTCAAGTGCTCTCTCTCTCCTGGGGAACTCCACCTGGACACAGACATGCCTCCCTACATCCTGCACTACCACCACGAGCACAGCGTCTCCCTAGACTGCAGATTCTGGGCATAAAAAGGGAGATGTCTTGCTCCAGAGGCCCCAGTGATCAATAACCTAAACAAGGTGGGTGAACGGGCAGGATCAAGAATAGCACAGCTCAGTCCCTATCCCTCTACAGCCTTGCTCTTCAAGCAGAACACAAAATTAGGCATCCTATAGGCTCTAACAATCTCAAGCATCTGCAGGATCAGAGAATTAACTCATTTTCCTGCAGAAATGCTCCTGACAGATCTTCCACAGAGAGGTTTCTCTTCTGGACTGCTGTCCAGAGACAGCAGTTCATGAAGCAGAGCCTGCCAGCTGAGCGATTACATGGCAAACCTTACACCAACCTCACACAACCTCCTGTAGGCCTCCCTGATGGTCAAATGTCCTTTCTGTTTCAAATCAAAGGTGGAGAGGTGGGGTGGGGGGAGGAAACCAAGCCTGGCAATAACCACACTCACTCTCTGCCATAACTGTTCTTGTTAAAAGGCATTTGGAATTCTACATTTATGGGATTACTATTTATCATCAGTATGTGTACAGGACTGGCCATCGTACCTCAGAGAAATGTCTGTCTTGAACTACATTAAACAAAATCATGCTCAAAAGCCCACTGAATAAATCTTATTACTGCAATACAATGAAACATTTTAGAAGCCAATTTTTGTCTCTGTTTTTCCCTGCAGAATGAACGGGAGCAGATCATGACTACAAACGTCTGGCTGAACCAGGTAACAAACCCACAGAGAAATGGCTCTCGCAAACCACAAATGCGACTGCTTTCACTCCATCAAATGATTGTTTTGTTAGTGCTGGTCAGGACACTCCCATCACTACTGTACAATTCTTCTCTTAGGAGTGGATTGATTATCGGCTGGCTTGGAAGCCCTCTGACTATGAAGGAATAAATAAGCTGAGAATACCTGCAAAACATATCTGGTTGCCAGACATTGTGCTTTACAATAAGTAAGTAAAACTGGTGTGGTTTATGTGACAATGAACAAAATTTTAACCAAGGAGCAAGCATCAGAAACAATAAAATAGGTCTAGTAAAATTTAAAAACTGAATTTTGTAACTTTTAGATAGTATCAAGTGTATCTGACTGGGCTACTGGGATCAAAGATAATTTTAGTAAAATCAGTCCTCTGGGTAAAGAAATTCCAGTAGATCTGGAAGATGTCTGCAGTGCGAATGGTTACAGCAGAGGATCCATGACAAGGTTAACAACTGAGACAGATTTATATGAAAATAGACTGTATGGAAAGAATAAATTGTAGGTATAAGTGCAGTTGCAAGAAGACATCTGGAATCTTACCAGACATCTTAGGGTCTGAGATACAGCTTTCTCTCCTTCTTCTCCCACTCCTTTTTCTACCACAGACCCCAGGACATAAATCTGTTACAAAGTTCACACATACCGTAACTCCAAGAGTTCATATTCATGTACAAAACCAAATTATATTCTATTTTCATAAAGCATTGAAAAAATCCATCATATGAATACATAACAAATCTGTCAACACTTGACCACGTTGCTTTATAGTACTGAGAAAAACAAAAGCTTGTTGACAGATCATACTTCAGTTCCTCTTTCAAACAAACAGCTAACTGACAATTTTGTTTTGCTTTGGTTTAAGTCTCTAGCAAAACCTTGAAGTAGATGATAAATGAGGTTTTTTTGAAAAATAATCAAAATTTATACTTTTATGATACTTTGAAAACCAATGAATTCATGAACACATGATGATTTATGAACATATACAGATGGGAAACCCAGGAAGTTTATATATAACTGAGTTAAATCCTTGGAATCCTACTACTGCAAATCAGATTTGATGAACCTTTAAAACTAGTGTATTAATCACAAAATAATTCAGCCAGTGGATTAGGATGTACTCTGCCTGCTCAAAGCTTGTTCTGGTAAATTGTGCCTCTGCCCTCTGCTTCTTTTTGCTACTGGCCAAGTGATATCATTTAATGGTTCATAAAAATAGAAAGAAATAGTTTCAAAAGGTTTCTTACATGCACAGGAACAAGTCCCACTGTATTGGATTTCTACGTTAGTACAAAGCTTCAATTAAATTTTAGCTAAAGGACAGCTCCATGTAACTTACTGCTGCTGGAGCAGAATTTCCCAGGCATCAGTCACTTCAAAGTGCTCAGGAAAACACAAAGCACATCCCCATGCCCACAGCTCTATCTGTGGCCTGTGCAGAGGGCTCTGAGACTGCAGCCCAGCCTCTTCCCACAACTGAGACAGGGCAGCCAGCACCAGAACCCACATATTCCCAGCCCAGGAGTCTGCCCAGCACATGGTATGGCACGATGGCAAAGCTAACTCAGGGAGTACAGATATGTGAGAACTAAGATACAATTCATTTCTCAAAAAATAGCTATTTTATTGGCAATGAACTAACAATCCCTATTAGTGGCTATAGCCACTCACTTCTGCATCTGGTTGTTTCGCTGTCTGCATGAATTAGCTACAAAGGTGTCAGGTCAGTGCCAGGTGAGCCCTTTCCAGAGCCAAACCTAACTGATTCAGACACATATGCCAAGCCTTAGATATTTGTAGCATTTCCCTGCTTAGAAAAAAAATCACCCTTAGCACTGAAATAACTATTTTCCATGACGTCTTGTCAACAAACAAGAATACTACCTCAGGATACTTACTGGCTTAAACAGCCCTGCCTTGTTTGCCCAGAATACTGGGCAGGAGAAGATACTATTGTCTGATAATGATATTCTCCCTGAGTTAAAGCGCCCACCACAACATAGAAGACTCCCCTGGTGGAAGTGCAGCAGTTGGAAGAGATGCAAAGCCAAGATTATTTGTGGGCACTAAGAACACTGTGGCTTGTCTGTTCTGGTTTTGTAATAAGTAAACATTAACTGGAGTGATGCAAGAAATTACAGCCTATATAATTACATTTCCTCTGCCTACACTCCCCCTGCACTTCTGACTAATGCTGCTCATCCTTATTTCCTTGTCCAAGTCATTTAGGAGTGTTGCTCTGTGTTCTTAGCAATGGCTGTGTTCCAGATCAAAGGTACCTCCATTTTCACATGGGATGATCTCATTTTTGCTCAGCCTTCAGAGACGTAGTAAGCTTTAATTACTTGAGCATTACATTTACAAAACATATTGATTTCCTTGGATGAAACAGAGGTGTGTATTTGGTATTTAATAATAATTTTACAATTTTTTTCTCTAAGTATTGGACCAAAAATCAACTCTCTGACTGGGAGAAATGCATACATTGATCTCCATATCAACTTACAGCTCCCTACAACATAGATTTCAAAATAAAAATATTACTAAACTTTGATTCTTGGAACAACACAAGACCAAGAATGTCAAACCTTTTCTGTTTTCAACTATATTTTTCCTCCCAATATTTTATCACCTCCTCTTCTTTCTCTTCTCTCCCCTCCTTAGTGCGGATGGCACGTACGAAGTCTCGCTGTACACAAATGCCATTGTAAAGAACAATGGAAGCATTTGCTGGTTGCCACCAGCCATTTACAAGAGTGCCTGCAAGATTGAGGTGAAGCATTTCCCATTTGACCAACAAAACTGCACACTGAAGTTCCGGTCCTGGACATACGACCACACAGAAATTGATATGGTGCTTAAGACTTCCATGGCAAGCATGGACGACTTCACACCAAGTGGAGAGTGGGACATTGTAGCACTCCCAGGAAGAAGGACTGTAAATCCTTTGGACCCCAATTATGTCGATGTGACATACGATTTCATTATTAAAAGGAAACCACTTTTTTATACCATCAATCTTATCATTCCCTGTGTGCTAATTACATCCTTAGCCATCCTGGTATTCTACTTGCCTTCAGACTGTGGTGAAAAAATGACCTTATGCATATCTGTGTTGCTTGCCTTGACTGTGTTCTTGCTGCTGATCTCCAAAATTGTCCCTCCAACATCTCTAGATGTTCCACTGATTGGGAAGTATCTCATGTTTACGATGGTGCTGGTGACCTTCTCAATAGTTACCAGTGTCTGTGTGCTCAATGTCCACCACAGATCTCCAAGTACTCACACTATGCCCCCCTGGGTAAAGCTGGTTTTCCTTGAAAGACTCCCAGCCTATCTGTTCATGAAGCGCCCAGAAAATAATTCTCCACGGCAGAAGCCGTGCAACTGCAAAAAGACAAAAGCAGAGAATCCTTGTACAGAGCCATCTGACTTCTACAAGAACTCTACCTATTTTTTGAATACAGCCTCTGCCAAAAGATACGACATGAAAGCCTCTGAGACACTTGAAAACGTCAGCAGTCATCGAGATTTTAGGTTAAGAACAGGTGCAAAATTTTCTCCTGAAGTGCAAGAAGCAATTGATGGAGTCAGTTTTATAGCAGAGCACATGAAAAGCGATGACAACGACCAGAGTGTAAGTAAAAATGAGAAATCCCTGCCCTTCCAAACTTCATCTCCTGTCCTCCTCTGTAACACGCTGTTCCTCAGAAAGCATATTTGAACTATTGTCAAGTTTTGAGAGAGATTCTAGATATAGCTCATAAGAGGAAATAATTTATGCCATTAAAAGAACTTAATGAACAGCAATTTGGTAACTGCAAATACTCTCCTGATAAATAACATGGCTATTTCTACAAAAGGAGTTTGCTGCCTGCCCAGTAAGTCACGAAACACTCTAAAAACCTTTGTTGTCACATTCAAGTGGTGACTGGCAGGGGAAGAAAACAATATTCAGTTCCAGGTTAGAAATAGAATATTTTTCACCACTGTGAATCAGTAAGACTGTGATTCAACCCATGGCCAGGCCAAGTTAACCAGAAACAATGTACCTGCAGCTCAAGCATTTATTTACCTGAGCACAACAGGAGCATGTAGTAAAATTGGTAGAAGGCCTTTGCAAACACTCTTTCTGGGCTAAGACACCTGTCTGTATATGGCAAACACGATGGGTAGGATTAAAAAACTCAGCAGAGCTGACAGTTCTTTCATTTGAGTTAAACCAGATTTGTTACTGGTTAGGAGAAGTACTTTATTTAAGCAGCGCTGCTGCTGCTCTATTCCCCCGCCCTACTCACAGGCCACTAGCTAGCACAATAGAGCTGATGTAAACACTTTGTGAATAATGCTTGGAAAACTCAGGTGGGTCACAGGGTTTTTTTTAGACAAGCACCCACGGTTGGGAAAAATCATCCTCATACCTACCATTGTCCTCTCTCTAACCCAGACTCCAGTGAGACTCCAGGTTCTCTATTCCTGTTGTGCTTCCCCTCCCTCAGCCAAGCAGATTAAATAAAGTCTGGTTTCTGATCTTGCAGAAGTCCCTAGAGGAGCAGGCTGCTGAGTAGTTCATGTTTTCTATTAACTGAAATTACTGTCAATATAAATAAAGAAGTTCAGCTATTAACATTAGACATGAGCTTGTAAACATTGAAGCTGACTGAACAGAAGCCGACTTCATAGTGCAGAAAAAGGTCTTTTAATAGCTCAGAAATTCTTGCAAGAATGTGTTGCACTCTAAAGGATCTACAAAGCTGTCACTTGATAGTAAGAACAATTTTCAAGAGCATTTTACATATTTAAAATCCACTTAATGCCTTTCACACAGGGTCCTCTGATATTACATATAATTTTTGTAGATTTGTAACTTTATTCTCTGCTTCCTTCCCTCATCATAATGGTCGGATAACAACTGTTCATGCACATTTATATGGTCTGGCTGCAGAAGCATTCAATTCCCATTAGCAGCGGTGGGAATTAAAAGTGTGCACTGAAGGAAAAATATGTAATATTCTAATATCAGACATGATTCAACTGACAAGGATGATAAAGTCACTGATGTGAGGACATCCCACGTGTAACTAGAATCAATGAGAGAGGAAAAATTATTCCTGAGATGCAAATGAAAATTGATATAGTTCCCCTTTACAATAACAGCCCAATTAGTCACTTCAGTCTGAGACAGAATCTAAGGCCATGACTTTTACAGACAACACATGCAAGGCAAAAAGAAATTTTAATAAAAGGAACAGTATTAATATGCATTAAACCCCATGAATAAGATGACTGCTGATAAGAAAAGAACTCTGAAGCTAACCTTGTTTAACAGCAGTAAACACCACCTATTTTTGCCCACTGAGATTAATAGCATTTACAAACTAAAATTAAAGAAAAAAAAATTCCTTAATTGGATTATACTGTGGGTTCTTAGGGGCTGGCACCACACCAGGCAGCCACACTCACTATCTGATGTATCCAAGAAAGCTAAAAAATATTTACTGTTTTTCTCTACTGCTCAGAAGGGTTGTAGGAGAAAAATGCCTTACCAAGCCTAAAGTCAGTTTATTCCCGGAACCTTGAGATTTGTTTCCTTTTATTTTCATAAACAAAAACTCAGCATTAGGACGAGGAGGACCAAAAGAATATGACAAATTGCTAATATCTTTAATTGGCTTTTTCTTCCAGGTCATTGAAGATTGGAAGTATGTTGCCATGGTAGTGGACAGGCTGTTTCTCTGGATATTTGTCCTTGTTTGTGTCCTGGGTACTGTTGGATTATTTCTGCAACCACTTTTTCAAAACCACACTGCTGCCATAAACCCTTAGGTGTAATTTAAAATGGTCAATACTTACACAGATAGTTGGTCTCGTTCTGCTCTCAGTTCCCCTCTGTTAAATCCACAGAGGTACCAAGTGAGTTGCACTTACATCCCTTAGAGTATGGAAAAGGAAAGTAGAACTTGACTTACTGGGATAGGAAAAAAAACCAAAACAAAGACAAAACGATTTTTTTCCAGTGAGTCTAGTACTTCTGGTGATCTCTTGCCCTTTTTTCAATTATTTGAAGTCTGAACATTACAGTGAAAGATTTTTACTGTACAAGGTGTCATCCTGGCATCATCATCATCATCTTATTATTATTACTATTATTATTATTAATTTTAAATATATTGCCTTAGGAAGAATATTTTCTTTCCTTAGAATACTGCAATTTCCCTACTACAAAGAAAGTACTGCTGTGAAATTTATTTCCTTCAAATGCATCAAAACTATTTGTGTCTGATTTATAAAGAGCTTTGCAAGTGGGTTTGATCTTAAATCCGAACTGAGAAACAGAAACACTTCTGAGGTAACCTCTGAAAGGTTCCTCACCTTGCCATCTCTGGTAGCTGATGCATCAACAAAGGCTAAATCAGTGTATGATAAACAAACATGTACATAATACTCTGTTTGATGATGAAATAGAAATAAAACATAAAATTTTCCTTTATATAGATTTAGTCCTCAAATTTCCTGCAACTTCAACAGCTCATGTATCTGGGGCACAAACACACTTTAATGAGTCTAAGGCTAAGAGCACAGGAAAGCAATGGGAGAAGACAACGGTGAAAGGCAGCAAGAATGAGAAGACACCTGAGAACACACAGACCTGCATGTTTTTCTGGGGAGATTTTAATGTGGATTTAAGTATAACCCACAACAACTCAGCTAGGGAAGCACGTAGAGTCTTAAAGTCTTTGGCAAAGGACAGATTGAGGCCCTAGACCCCCATCACAGCACAATCCCACCACAGTTTGTTCCAGGTAACCTGCAAAAAGAGAAGTGGGCTCCTGGCACTTTTCAAGTTAAAGCAATCTCAGTTTTTCCTTGGGGTGCTGTCAGGACACACAACAATTGCACCGCCATTGGTAAGTACAACTAATGACTGGTGAACAAACTGTTAAAATCCACTGCTACTTGGGAAGGGGATTTGAGGCTCACCTGTCCCAGGGGGATTATGTGACACCTCAACCTGTGTTCTTCAACAAGCCACAGCTGAAGACAGTTCCAGCCCTACTTGCCTTCATCAAGACCACGCTACATTTTCACCTAGATTGCCATTCCCCAGGCAGGCCTAGGCAAGCACACAGATTTAGATGTGCCAAAACAGCTGCATCCACACCTTTTCAGTTGTTCAGAGTAGCTGCAGGACTGCATTCACTCTCTCCCAGCCTGTGGCTGAACTCCCCTGCACATGCACCCATCCCTGAGTCGTGGGAGGGCTCCCTGAGGGCCTGAGCACTTCAGCAGGGCCTGGTGCCCAGCAGTCTGGGAAGGAGATGGGGGAAAAGTATCACAAATGCAGTGGGTGAGGCTGTCTTCAGCCCCATATTAGAAGAAGGGCTGTCACACTGTCCTCCTCCCTTCCGTTCCCCTTCCTCTAAGCACTGTAACTGTGTCCCTCACACAGACAGGGCAGGGAGGTGATGGATACCTGTAGGACTGCCCTATTGATGCAGGTACACCCTGGGATCACCATATCCTCCTCTCACAGAGAGGACAGCCCCCTGGCCATCTCCCCAAATATAAACTATTCTAGACACTCCCATGGTGACCGGTGGGTTGTGTAAAGTTTAAGTGAGTCAAATGGGCTTTCCCGGCCTTAAATGTTTCCTTCTCCTTTTCAGCCCCAGAGAGCAGAGCTACTCTGCAGGCAAATGAAACAGCTGTGAGGAAGATGGGGCATGGACAGCCCCTGTGAGCAGAGGGGTGCCTTCCCCATGCAGGGAGATGCTGCTGCGTTAGGTTATATCCCAACCACAGGTGCACACACTGCCCCAGCTGCTGAACAGATCTTTCTGCTTACAGAGAAGGCACGGGGAAGCCAGAGCAGCTGCCAGCACTGTGCAGGCAGTGTAAAGGTGAAGCCCCTTTAAATATCAAAATAACCCTGAAAAGGGAATCTTAAAAGAGGCAATGCAGACTTAAACGCTGTGAGAGCTGCTGCACACTCCTTCAGGGCAGGAGGGAGAGGGACTCACCCAGCCAAGCAGCCAAGGATGCAGCACAAAACCTGCAGTCCCCCTGACTGACACGGGCCTGTGCAGAGCAGAGACCCCTCTCTACTGTTTTCACCCAGCATCAACAGCACTTTGGGTTCTGTCCTCCTCTTACCCTCATTACTCTTCTACTCTTCTCCTTCTTATCCTCCCCCTCACTGCCTGCATGCAATTGTAATGAGGCCTCAGGTGCTCCCATCTCAGAATTGGCCTTATCTTTATGAGCAGTAAAGACTGATAATGCTTGTCTCTGGAACTGCAGCCTTCAGCTGAATTATCCTCAGCATGGACAAAAGTTTTAGAAAGGATGTGGCAGCTCAGCTAGCAGCTAACACAGAGTACAGGCAGATGAAGGCCTCAGACTAGACAAACCCAGAAAAAGCTTTCAAGAGGCACATCACTGGCCCCAGGGAGATCCCTGCAGAACCAGAGCTCCTCATCCAGGAAATGGTGGGCTCTGGTGCTTTCCATACACTGTGGCCGCCTTACTCCATTTTTAATCATGAGTGAAACAATATACTCTTTCCTAGTTATGTTCTTGAAAACCACCACTGTATCTTTAACATTTCCACAAATAATTTAATCCATAGCCAACTTCAGAATGAAAAATTTCACCCAAAGTCCTAAAATACTGAAAAATCTGACCTCCTAAAACTGCACTTTCCAAATGGCAAATGCTATTTTTGCCTAACCCTCAGCAGCTCCAACTACATAATACATAGAACTGCTCCCAGTTTAACCTGTCAAAGAATTACAGGGTTTTCTGCTTTGATTTTTTGGGCAAAATTTTAAAACGAAAAGACTGGAGAAAAGGAAATATCAAAAATGTCATCTTCCAGGCAAACATGAATATGACAATGTCCCAGCTCATTGAACAAAATAAACTTCAACATTTCTACTTTTCAGGGGTTTTACCATAACGCTTTCCATTAAAAAAACAAGTGGACATTCAAAATGTATTTTACACTAAAACTGTTTTTCAATGGTAGTATGCAACCAGTCTTTGCTTCCCTACCAGTGAGGAAAAGCCTCTGCTTGGTCTCTCTCCATTCCCTACCATTACAAAACTCTTTAATCCGGACCAATCTTGCCTTCCATCAGAACATATAGAAATGCCAACACTATCACTCATGTGCACCACCTGCACCCAGGTGAGTTTACTGGGGACTGTTTCTGCACCCCTGCAGACACAGCAAACTGGGAACAACGGGAGCATCAATACCCCAGACAAAGATGGGAAAATATTCTTTTCTTCATCTGCTGAGTTGATTAAGATTTGATCTTAACAAATCTTAATAAAGTGAAACCCCTCTAATAGCAGTGTGTTTATTAAAGAACAAAGGCTGCATAGTTTGTTACTGCAGATCTTCTTGGGTAGATCAGCTTCCCCCTATCCATACAAATTCTTCTTCTGTGTAGTTCTGCAATGCAGTCATGGTGACGTGTTCTCATCACATCACCCTCCCCAGCCATAAAAATAATCCTACCACAATTCTGAGCTGATTTCACCAGGAGATCTAGCATGGGATGTTAGAAACAAAATATCTGTGCCATACAAACACCACTGAAAATTTCATTAACTAGGCAAATAAGCTAAAACACCTTTATCTCTTGATGCTATGGCTCTTTGCTTCCTCTGCAGATCAGACGTTTCCAAATTATCCAGGTTAAGCATTGACTTCTGGAGAACACAGATTATGATCTGACCTTTGAAGCTTGAACTCATTTCTAGTTGGGATTAAAAAGAACAAACTAAATTCTCAGTTACAATGCTGCTTAAAGCAAGGAGACAGAAAGGGAAAACATTTAGTCTCATTGCCCTGGAAATGCAAAACCAAAAGTATCCACAAAGGGTTAAGCTAAAAGACCAAGCAGCCGAGTTCTCCAGAAAAAAAAAAAGAAATAAAATCAAATGGACAGTAAAGCCTATTTCCTCCAAGCTAATAGAATTACAGAAATTATCATAAGAGCATGTGTCTGGGGACAAAGTGAATGATGCTCTGAGAGATAGGGCTAACAGGATAACCAAGCTCAGTGCCAAGAACTGAACCCAGTCTGGTGCTCTTTCTCCCACTGCTACCTCTTAACACAGTGCCAAATATCCCTCCCTAAGGGCAGGCAGTGAAGCACCTATTGGTGCTGTCGCACAGGGCTTCCTTCTCATCTGCTCTAAAAAAGAGGGTAGAATCCCGTATTTTTCTCTTCCTCCTTTTACACAGATGTGTGCAACAACCTCTGCATGAGCCTTGCATCACCTGGTCATTCCAGATGGAGAGGGGAGTGCAAAAGGGGACATGTAAATTAACAAGGAAGCCGATGGACACCTGGGAAATGCCTCACTTTGCAAATCATGGTTTTATGGTTTAACTTCAAACAACTCCTCCTTCTTTCCAGTGTCCTTCCCCATGAACAATAAGGTTTTGTGGGATCATGCTGGGATCCTGTGCTCCTATTCCCCTTCTCAAATTTCACCTTTCTAATCTACAAAAGTAGGAGTGGTCCAAAGACAGTTATTCTCAAGGGTTTGGTCAAGTTTGATTATCATTCAAAGCCCCAGATTCTTGCCAGATCCCAGCTGCTATGTTTACCACTCTGGGCTCAGGTCCCACCAACAATTGTACATGCCTTTAATTACTCCTTGGGAACAGCACATCCTTTTTACATGGTTAAGCACCCAGCACATGCTCTTGCGAGATGAGACACAAGCAGGAAAAAACCCGCAACATTAACAGCATAATTGGAAATTCAGGTCCCATGATCTCAGTTCACTGCTAAATCAGGCATCCCTAATGTCAATATTCATTTCAGTACAATTCAATTACAAGATTTGTATTAATTAAACTTCCCCTAGTAGATTGGCATGAGCTTCTGATAGATAAGGATCCTATATAGCAGCTGGCTGGAAAACTCTTCAGCATTGTCAGATTACCAGGCTCATTTATGCACCATTTTAAGGACTCTTGCCCACTATCTGTGACAGAAGACTGCTCTTTGCCTACAATAACATCTGTTTTTCCTGCACTTTATTTGCCATTTCCAAAGCTCTGACAGCCTGGGCAGCTTGAAAGGGGGCAGCACAGCAAACCTAATGGGAGCTCAGTGCGCAGAGCTGTGCTCAGGGTCCTGCCGGCTGCTGCTTGCAGGCATTTCACGCATCGGAGGAGCGGAGCTCGCCCTGCTCCCTGTGTTCGTACAGACCTGGCAGCGACGCTCGTCCTCAACAGCCCCTGTCCACAGGCAGTAATTCATAACACCATGGAGAGCCTGAACACTCTCCTTCTAACTGCTGCTGTTTGCTTTCTCTGTCAAGGTGAGTGATCCTTAATTTATTATTCTTTGATGGTGAAGGGAGGGTTGAAAAGGGGAGCAGGAGATGGCTTTGGTGCAAATTATTTTTAAGAAGTGCAGAAGCACTCTCCAACCTAAGGGGCAAATGTACAGAATCGTGGTACAGCTCTTTCTGTTAACATAGTTTGTTATTCAGTAGGGGGTTTTTTAAGTTTATCCTTGCAAAGTAGTTAGGTAGTCCTGATTAAAGATGCCAAACAGGACACATGAAGCCATTTTAACATGAAGGAAAACACCTTACACATAAAGGTGTGGTTTCACATATTGCAGAGAAGACAAGAAAGTGACAACATTGAAGAGCTTTAAGTACGTGCTGCAAACAGCATGTCTTCTCTCTGCAGATATGGAAAGCACTAAATATTTAAATTAAAAACCACATAAATGCACTTCTCCAGAGACAGTGCATGCTAGATTTAATTAGAGTGCTGGTGACATGTAAAAAGACTGGCAATTTGGGATTGACTATAATAGTTATTAACATCTAGATTTAAAATTATTTACCTAAAAGATTGGGGGATATTTATTCCAGGAAATCTCAATCTATGAGGTAGAAGATATCAAGAAATAATATGGGCAAGACTGGCAGTTAAAAAGTGTTCATTTTTTAGTTAGCAAGTCAGCTTGAATGATTTCACTAATCTGAAAACAAAATTGCACTCCAAGTGAACGAGAGAAGGCACAAGGGGTAAAAACCAACCAAACAAAACCAAAACCAAACAAAATACCTTTTACCTGAATAGTTTCACATGAGGGGAACCCTCTTGTCTTAGGGAGAGGTAAGGTCTCAGAGATTCGAAAGTAACACCTGCTCTGTGTAATCTGTCACCTGCAGATACTTCTGCCTCCCACCTCTTTCTCTACTAAAAAATAACTGGCAAAAAATAAACATGTCCTTGCAAATATTCATATTTCATATATATTCATATTTCTGTTTCAAAGGAACTGTAGAATACGTTCGACAGACTTCAATTTGTGCCTTTGCCAAATTCGCATAGTGCTATCCATTAATGACAAAATAGGCCTTTTTTGGTTTTTCAGTTGGAATTCATGAGGATGTGTAGTCCAGAAGAGAGTTTAAGAGATAGCCCTCTAAAAATAAAAGGCCACTGGCTTCTAATAGTGTCAGGATGGTTATTGCCTAGATAGTTTGACAGTAAAATGGTAGTGTAAAATACAGGCTCTCACACCTCATCCTGAAACAGATGAAATACCTTGTTGTTTCAGAATTTCAGTTTGCAGCTTTTTTGTTGGCCACAGGGTACGATGAATTGCACTTATGACTGGCAAAAGGACAATAGGAATCTATTATAAATAAAACTACTTAAAATAATAAAGGGGTAATTAGCACATTTATTTGAGTGTGCTGAAAAGTCTTTGAATGTAACAGTTAATCAGATTTTAATCCTTTTTTTTTATATTTTAAGAAGCAGGCTATTGTCCTCACCATAATCATGCAGTCATGACTCAGACTAGAAAGCAGACTTCTCATTTCCTGGGACTCCTCGTATTGCAAGGCGTTCTGACCCTTTACCAGAGGCCTGGTCTGTTGGGTTACACTTTCCCCTTCCTCTGCTCCACAGCCCTGTGGCCTTGCCAGGTCTGGGGGACTGGGACTGTGAGGGGAAAGGGCTTTTGCAACCCCAGTCTTCAGTAACTTCCCGAAACTATTTTTTTAACTCACTTGCAGACGTGTGTTAGAAAACCTGTCATAGCATTACCTTTCCCTGCTTTTCTTCTCGCAGCCCAAGCGAATGCCCCCCATGGCACACTACTCCCCGCTCAGGCGAGGCTGGGGCTCTGCCCAGCGCACAGGGATGCTGAGCAGTCAGTTCAGTACCGGGGCGGCCCTGTCCCGCACGGGGCTGGCCCGCCGCTCACCCTGTGCCCTCCGCAGGCTGCGGCGGCTCCGAGGCCGAGCACCGGCTCTACGCGGCCCTCTTCGAGAGCTACAACCAGTTCGTGCGCCCCGTCAAGAACGTCTCGGACCCCGTCATCATCCAGTTCGAGGTGTCCATGTCGCAGCTGGTGAAGGTGGTGAGTACCGCCCCGCCGGGCGCTGCGGCAGGGCCGGCACATCTCCCGACACACCTCTCTTTTCCAGGACGAAGTCAACCAGATAATGGAAACCAACTTGTGGCTGAAGCACGTAAGTAGCGCCCAGTGACAGCGCAGACGGCACCGGCTCACTTCCCCTCCAGCGCGGGAGTGTTCCCCGCTCCGCCGGGGCGACCCGGGGCGGGAGGAGCCACTCGCCCAGCGAGGCGTCTGCGGGCTCCGGCCGGCACCGGGCTCGGGTCCCTCGGGGCACAGACGCATCCCGGGACAGCATCCCTGGACAGGATCCCGGGAGAATCCCTGGACAGGATCCCCGGCCCCCCCGCTCCGCGCCGGCGGCGCCGCCCGAGCCCTTCCCCGGCGCGCTGCTGCCCCCCAGCGGCCGCCGCACCGCCCGGCAGGCGGGGACGGGAAGGGACGGGACAGGAGCGGAGGAAGGGACGGGACAGGAGCGGAGGAAGGGACGGGACAGGAGCGGAGGAAGGGACGGGACAGGAGCGGAGGAAGGGACGGGACAGGAGCGGAGGAAGGGACGGGACAGGAGCGGAGGAAGGCTGCTACACTTACTGCAGTCGCTAAATACAAGATTTTTGCTCTGGAGACTTCCAAACGCGGTGCCGTGGCAGACACCAACGCAAGGGAAGCATCTCGGCACGGAGGTCCCGCACAGCGCCACTTGGTGCTGGTTAGCTCCCGTAAAGTGAGAATAAACCAAAAATGTGTACCTCACGTTAAAAAGGCTTTTTAAAAATGCAGTTACTCGCTGTTGCAGTCAGCTTAGTAACCAACTTAGTTCCCACCTTCAGATTGATATTCAACTTCGTTAAAACGGTTTAACAAGCCCTAGCAACAAAGGCTGTTACGTGAGCCATAACACCCTGGAGCTCTCTCTGACCCATCTACCCAAGGTCGCTCGATTGATGCTCACAACTTGCACCACAGCCTCCAGGAATCTCTTTTCACTGTCCCACAGATACCTGGTTTTTTTGAGATCAAAGTTATTAGCACAGTCCTACAGTCTCTGAAAAGAGAGTGTCTCATTCCTTCTTTCACTTTGTTCCAGCTACTGAGTAGACATTCCTGGGACAGAGTCACATATATTTAAGTCATATATGGATATGACCAACAAGGTCTAGCTATCTAGGCCTGCCTACAATCTGCTTATGAAAAAAAACCACCCATGTGTTTGTTAAAGAAACATGTAAACACTGTAGTATCCAAAATAAATCAACCCTGGAAGTGATATGACAGCACTCAGTTCAGATCTAGTCAACTGAATTTCAGCTTCTTCACAAACCTAACATAAGACTCATTTCTACCATAATTAGATCTGGAATGATTACAAGCTTCGGTGGAATCCAGCAGACTATGGAGGTGCTGAATTCATCCGAGTTCCATCTGGCCAGATCTGGAAGCCGGATATTGTTTTATATAACAAGTAAGGCTCTTGCATATTTAACTTCTTAATTCAGAGAGAGGGGTTGATGTTACCAGTTCTAAAAAAATCAGCAGCAAGTTCACAGAATGCACTGAAAAGCTGCTTTTCAACACACCTGTGTCCTGCATCCCCCCACCGCTGTTCTCACCTTCATGACAGCCATGTCAGCATCACTGGGCAGGAGCCAGCTCTAACCTGGGGCTGCAAGTGAGCAGGCCAAAGTGAACTTGGCTTTTCCCCTTCACAAGCCCCTGTGAGTCACAACTTTAACTGAAAGAAATGCAAATTCTAGCTTTTTAGCAGTTAAATTCACAATCTGACACCTTTTAATTTAGATGTCAGTTTCTGAGACTGTGAAGAGCCAAACCACAACTAAATGGATCTGTAAGAAAGCGATTCTCAATGAAATGGATTCAGCTACAAGATCCAAAACTCAGGTCTATGGATCAACAGCGATGACACTCCTTTTCAAACTGGGGCCTTAGAACTTCAAATTACCCTTTAATTTTACTTTTTCATATACTCAGCTGCATCATATAAGATAGCAAAGTGGGACTTAAAAAAACCTCTTACCAAATACACTCCTTATGCAAAGATACACCCCAACCCTAACCCCTCTTTCTATAGTTACTACCTGCACTGTCCACAGAAGAGGTGGAAATACCAGTAATATTCTTATCATCCCTTCAGTTCTGATGTGCTTGATCGATCTAGAATAGAACAGAATGAAACAGTTCAGTTGGAAGGGGCCTACAACACTCATCTAGTTGGACTGCCATTTGCAATCTGTTATTTGCCATTTTGAATATTGATTGCACCAAGCCAAGCTATTAATAAGAGAGAATATTTCCTTCCAGCTCCTCCCTGGTGAGTTTATAGAGCTGTTTGCTTCAGTTTAACTGCGCAAATTTGTGATGGTCACTGACTCAGTCTTGCACGAGCAATTCAGCTCCAAGTAAACAAGTAATTGCTGATTTCCCCAAAACAGATTAAAGAGTTAATGTATATGATCTGAATGTATGAAACTACCTGGAGTAGATAATTCTAATTTTTGTTATTTTTACTTGCTTTACAGTGCAGTTGGGGATTTCCAGGTTGATGACAAGACAAAGGCCCTTTTAAAATACACAGGTGATGTGACCTGGATACCTCCAGCTATATTTAAAAGTTCATGTAAAATAGATGTAACCTACTTCCCATTTGATTATCAGAACTGCACCATGAAGTTTGGTTCCTGGTCTTACGACAAAGCCAAAATTGACTTAGTTTTAATTGGCTCTACAATGAACCTGAAAGATTACTGGGAAAGTGGAGAATGGGCTATAATTAAAGCTCCTGGGTATAAACACGACATCAAATACAACTGTTGCGAAGAGATATATCCAGACATCACATATTCTCTTTACATTAGGCGTTTACCTTTATTTTACACTATCAATATGATTATTCCCTGTCTGCTGATTTCTTTTCTGACTGTATTAGTTTTCTATTTGCCTTCAGACTGTGGTGAGAAGGTGACACTCTGCATATCAGTTCTTCTCTCTTTAACAGTGTTCCTTCTTGTTATCACAGAAACCATACCTTCTACTTCCCTGGTAATTCCCCTTATTGGGGAATACCTCCTTTTCACCATGATATTTGTAACTCTATCAATTGTCATAACAGTATTTGTACTAAATGTGCACTACAGAACACCCAAGACACACACAATGCCCGTGTGGGTGAGAACCATTTTCTTGAACTTACTTCCCCGGATCATGTTCATGACAAGGCCTGCCAGTGATGAAGAGAATAATCAGAAGCCAAAACCATTATTCACTTCTGAGTTTTCAAACTTAAATTGCATCAACGGTTCTGAAACCAAATGCTGCAGAGATGGTTTTGTATGTCAAGATATGGCGTGTAGCTGCTGTCAGCATCAGCGCACGAAGTTCTCGGATTTCAGTGGCAATCTCACTAGAAGTTCAAGCTCTGAGTCTGTAGATCCTATGCTTTCATTTTCAGTTCTGTCACCAGAAATGAGAGATGCTATTGAAAGTGTGAAATACATTGCAGAAAATATGAAAATGCAGAATGAAGCAAAAGAGGTAAGAACATATTTTACTGCTACTCAGACTGCAGATACCTTTTGCCATTAGAGTGTTTGGTAAGAAAAAGATCTCAAACAGACAAAAAAGATAACAGAGACCATTATTTTATGCAAGTAAATTACACAAGCTGTATTACAAGTATGTGCAATTTTGAACTTATATAATTGAGAAGCAGCTCTGCTGCACAATGATCTCTTTATTGACAATATATATACCGAGTGAGGCATGTTAAAGCAACCACTGCTAGGGGAAGATACCAGAGCACCCATCCCATGAGAGTTGAAGTTAGGATTTTCCAAGTTATAATCTCAATAGTGGAATTTGCTGACCCTATGGCCTTTAGAAAGTTACATTCTCCCTCCCACAGCTTACCATCAACACCAGAAATTTAAGAGTGAATGTCCCTCACAGTGATGATGGTGCTCATTCTGTTGCTGCTGCAGAGTAAAGTGCTGTAGCTAAATGAGGCAACTACTGCAAGACAGGGACCGGCATCTTTCATAAAGCTGCATCTTAACACAATAAAGGAGAAAAAAAATGAAAAGGTTTTTTTCTACTATATTCCTCAAACATACTATGAGCAGTAGCCACACCATCACAATTATCATGGAATTTAAATCCCCACTCTGGCACTTCATTCTGAGTTCACTTTGTTTCTACTGAAATCAGAACTCTATTTAAATTTAGTTGGTACAGAAAATACAGGGTTGCTTTGGGTGTTTAAGTTTCCCTTAACAAACAAGCTGTAAGCTAAAAAGTACAAATTTCAAAAACAACAAATGCATTATTAATTTATCATTCTTGAAGAAAAACAAAAAATTTGAATTGTAATCTCAATAGTAACTAAAATGATCACCAAGTTACTATTAATATATAACACAGAGAATACTTCGGTGTCACTCTTGCTATAACATTGACTGTAAAAAAAACGAAAATTAGAAAAACCTGTTGTTTTTTGAAACTTGGTTCCCTTTTTACATGAAAGGTACAGAGATGAATTTTACATCATGCATGAAAACAGTCAAATTTCAGTACTACATAATTAATGTACCAAATAATTATATACCAATTAATCTTTGCTTTTTACATACTACCTAAAGACCAGTAGGAGCAGTGTGGTTCAATAACGTTTTCTGGACAAACCTGTTCATCTAAGAATGTAAGCTTTACACTTTCATTTTTGGAATAGAGAAGTTGTATCTCCTCAAGTCCAGTGTTTTGGTGAACAACCTTTTGGATTTGAAGCAGCTGCTTTTGGCTTTGCTCCAAAGAGCATATTCAAATAAAGCTTCTTCAAAATTAATTCATTTGTCAGTGAAAACAGATGTGTAAGTTGTGTATACATAAAGATACCTACATACAGAAAAAAATTGCACTTCCTATATGAAATGGTATTATTACTAATGCAACTTATTCACCTAATAAACATACCAATTTGCTATTCTTTTTTTTTCTTTTCAGATTCAGGATGATTGGAAATATGTTGCCATGGTAATTGATCGTATTTTTCTATGGGTTTTCATCCTGGTATGTATTCTAGGAACAGCAGGATTGTTTTTACAACCTTTGATGGCTGGAGACGAAATGTAAAGATTAAAAAAAACATTGTGAAATCAAATAAAACTGCCAACCAACTCTGCATCACCCTCCCAGCACCTCATGTCTCTTCCATGTGTAGTAGAACAAGGATCTCTCTTGGCTTCAACTTTGCTTGACCAAGGCGGCTTTGTTCAAATTGTGGAAAAAGAAATTATTTTTAACCTCTATGACAGCTAATCTCAAAGTAATATGAGATATGCTTTACAGCTACTTCTTGCAATAACTGGAAAAGATGGAGGCAGTATGTTAAACTTTATAGGAATGATTTAAGAGGGGGTTAATAAAGAAATGGAAAATTACATGAATATTTGGAAAGTCAAGATGGGTTGAATGCTTTGGGCTACTAGGTTTGTTTCCTAGTCTGGTGCCAAGCCTCTTCAGACCATGACAGGATCTTCTGGAAGGAGTTTATAGTGAGTTCCATGAATACCCTCGTGAGGATGGAATGGTGGGAAGCACAAGTACCAAACTGCTGGAATGCAGACATTGCCACCTGCTGTACAAACTCACCCACACAGTGGCAAGAAAGGACTGAGGAGAGGTGTATTACAAAAGGAAAACAAATAGGTAAATAATAGATGATGGTTATAAAGCAGCCATAAAGTAAATCCTGTGTATCCCCAGATTGCAATGTATGTGAAGGCCGTCAGGAAAAAAGAGCTGCTCAAACCTAATGATGTTCAGAATTGTGTACAAGTGAAACACACACTAAGACAGTCTGCAAGTGATGCAAAGGATCAAAATGCTCTGATGGGATAGTTTGGATACAGAGGGATCCTGCTATAGCAAAGTGTTTTATGCCAAGGGAAGGCAGGTAGACAAAATAGTCCTGTAAAGTGTGCTAAAATCGTTGCTTAGGCATTTATATATTCTCTTTTTTTAATCAGTAACTGCAGATTATTTAAGAGCATGAATAAAGAATGCAACAAAACACTGTAATCAGACCATATTTTGTAAAAATATGAACTCTTCTCTCTGTACCAGACTGAAAACTTTCTGGAAATACAGTGTATCATGTGATATAACATTTATGAAAATAAAGAGAATCAAACTGTTGAAAATTGTGCCTTTTTTTTCATTTATTTTGAGCAAGTGACAGAAATCTATATAAGGTAGCATTACCTACAGCTCAATACATTCAGCAATAAGTTACAGAAGTCCATGCTTCTGAGTTTATTAACATTCTTTTGTTTCAGACACACCTGATAAGCAGAAGACCCCAAGGATTCCAGTGTCAGCTATGTTATCTGAATCTACCATGATCAGACTAGAAGTCACTGAAAGAAATTCATGCATTTGCAAAAACTGTGAGTTACTATAATAAAGAGAGTGATTCCATTCGGCAATGTGCTGCCCATCATGATATAACTGGGCAGCCTGGAGACATCATTTAACAAGGGGAAAGAGATGAAATGGAGAGTTAAAAAATAAGATTTATATCCAATCTACAGTTTTACTCACTTTGCTTTCTCTTCACGTAAGAGTAAATTTCAGTAATTCAAACCAATGGAAGACTTTAAAAAGAAATGTTGCATTTGAAGAGAAAACAAGCTATCTGAAGTATTTCTGCAACTTGCACACAGAGAAAGTCATTGATTAACCTCAGTAATACAAAGTTAAAGCTCTTATATTAATGAATTAAATCAGATAATCTTTGCAAATTCACCTTTAAAATTATGATGGGAATAGAGGAAACATGGATATCCAATGTCACATGTAATTGAATTGTAACTGAAGAAGAGTGACTCCCTAACTGCTATTAAAAAAACAGTAACAGAAAAAGAAGGCCTGCCTGACATAATTTACCTACCTGTGAGCCTTTAAAAGCTACACAAAACCAAGAATAACCTGCAGATTAAAACATTTTGAAATAAATATTCAATTACATGTAAGTTATGACATAAGTAATCACTATTATAATCAGTACAGGGCTATTCTAAAAGAGATCTGGGAGGGGGTATGGGAGAAATATGTATCTGTTGTTCAAATTCATAATCACTATAAAAACGTAAAATTATTGAAGATGCCACAGTTTACATTAAAACTTTTCACCTAAACACGTTATTATCAATGTAGTAATTTAAGCAAATAAAAACTTCCTAAGATTTGCTCTAGCCTGGAATTCTTGTATTAGCCCTACAAGATGCAACTATATTATGAACAACACTAAAACAACTTTGGTGTAGGAAAATACCCAACTATTTTAGAGTCTTTTCCAGAAATAAAGCTATTAAAAAAGGAAGAAAGGTGGTATTGGAATCAATGTAAAGAATATATTTTAATGGAATAATTGAAAGGTTTCAAGTTCATTTTCAACAATCTTAGGAAAAAGGAAATATGGAAAACTCTAAGTCCTTGCTGCTTAGAGTTACATATGGTTTTATAAGTGAAAGAACTAATTTAAGGTAGCTCTCAAGTTCAGTTTAACAAATGTGACAATCATTAATCATCTGTATTTGGTTCCACAGCATAATAATTTATAACCCATTTCCTTCAGAAAGACACTCCACAAATTCCTTCTGCCTGTGCTTAAAATCTTAATTCTGAGAAACACCCAGACACAGGAAATCATGAACATGTCTGCAAACTCACATACTGTATCAAATTCTTCATCAAGAGTAAAGAAATCTGAATGTTCCAGCCCTTAGAATACAGTTTGGGAACTCAGTTAACTGCCTTTGCCTTCCTTTCCAAAGCTGATGGAGACATCAATATACACATATGCTTTAGGCATTTTAAGGCTTATTAAATGCTTGTGTTGGTATCACAAAATTAACAAGCTTTAAAATTTAGCACTAAATTCCACTGAAAATTTATAAAGGCCAAACATGGCCAAATTGCTGTTCTTAGTTGTATATTAGATATGCAGGAAGTTTAACTTGTATTTTTATTATTATTTTAAATTACTCTGGCAAAATTTCATACATCTACAACACACTGAAGAGAGCTGATAAAAATTCTCCTTTGTATATTAAAGTGAAATAAGCAACTCTACTGTGTAAATGCAAATATTTAATATTCAGTGTAACAATTTATATAGTAATTTAATAATTGGACTACAGTGATCATCATTAAAAAAATTTAAATACTTCTATTTCACAGTAGGTGTCAGTGTATTATGCTATTTTGATAAATCATACATGCAATGGCTTGAGAAGGTTCTTTCAATTCTGACCTGGCTTAGCAGTAACTCGGTAGACTGGCAATAAGCAAATTGCCTTCTATGTGTCCTGGGAATGCCATGCTTTAAGATAAACCTAATTTTCTAGTTTTGGAATTTTTTTTTCACTCTATCAAAAACATGCCTACAAAGAACATGCATGGAAACAGAGCTACTGCAAAACTTAGAGACATATCAGTAGGACATGGCTCCAAAAATATTTTATGCATTTGTACTGCCTATATGGGTAGGTACTATTATACTTGCCCATTTATGAATAACAGGAATAAATAACACAAGTGATCCAATTATTGAAACCAGAAGAAAAGCCCATAAGAACATTCGATCAAGCATCTGAGCAATGTATTTCCAGTCTTCAACAACCTAAAACACAAAGAGCACAAGAGTTGGTCAGTGTGTGCAAGAACAGGCAAAAACACAGTACCAAATCCTGCAATTCTTAGTTATTTCAAAGTACACTTGTCTCAACCATGTCCATACGATAACCCTCTTGAACAACATTTTATATTTATACTGTGAGTTAGAACAGAAGCAAACTTTCCTCTGTGACGATTATAAGCTATGTAGATTTTGATGCAGAAATTGATCCTGACAAGCACCAAACATCCTCATCTACAGAGAGATGAGACTGGTCTGCCATTTTCTAACATACTGCAGGATTCATGGCACATGACATCATAAAGTGGAATTCCCAAGCAGGAGTTGGAAGCAAAAGTTGTAAAAAAACCCCAAACAACCAACAACACCAACCCACAACAAAAAACTAACCAGAAAACCAAAACCAAACCTCCCCAAATAGTAATAATAAAAAAAAAATTAAAAATTGTTAGTACAGAGCACCTGTTGTGTTACAAACGAGCTGAAAGCTGCAAAGTTACTGGTGCACAGAATTATACACTGAGGAGAATACTCACAGTAGTTTCAAGATTACTTTTCTTTTTGATAGAATTATTCATATCTATACACAGTTCTGCAAGCATTGCAGATATAACTGTGCAAGCAAATCAAAACCCTGCCAAACAATTGTCTTGGATTTGAACTGGAGCTATCCACATTTCCTAAGCCTAATGCTTCCTAAGATGTAAGGCTACAACATCACTAGCTGTCTAGCGTTTATTAACAACTTTTGCAATTTAAGCTTGCATTCTCTGGAGCCCAGTAATAATAAAACAAGTGAGTCCCCAGTCAGCTGGATATTAATTTCCAAGGTTTACAGTCACAACAACATTACACTTGTAAAACAAAATACTTACCACTCATCACTCACAGTCAACCCTTAATTTACAGGAAATTATGTATTTAATAGCAAACTATTCTGTCTCTGTTGTTCATACAACAATACAATAAGGGCTATTAGATGCTGCCCCCACAGCACAGCAGACACATTTATTAAAAATCTAGGCCGCATCCCTTGTGACAATGTCAGAATCAAGTCCTGAGAAGGCACATTAGAGGAGGCACATTACTCCTAGTCTAGTATGGGAGAACACACTCTCAGCAACCAGAGCCTTCTGAAGACAGCAATTCCCATATAAACTGAAAGAACCTCAGGCTTTGCCATCAGAAACAGACAGTACACAACAAACTTCTATATTTCTACAAACTTCTACACTAGACTGGAAACAGCATTTAAGCCTCTGATGTACCAATGGTGCTAGCTTAAAAAGCATGTAAAGGAAACAGATTTTAATGCTCTTACACAAATGTTGTAAACATTCATTAAGGATAATTCAGAGTGCAAATGCACAGACTGAAAAAAGGCCTCTGACATCTTTTGATATGACTTAGAGACAAATAATAGTAAGGGTAGAAGAGAACACTTACGAAGTTGCGTACATGTTTGATCTCAGCACAAAATGACCAACATATGGCTATAGCTTGTATTTAAACTAATACATGTAAGTTAGAGCACTTATTTGGAATTGAAAGCTGCAAGGTAAGTTTTGCCAGTATTTATTCAGAAAATATGAGGCAAATGTATTTTTCAAGATAGCCTTCAGGTACAACATTAAAGTGAAAAATAGCTCCTTCTCTCCTCATCTCAGCAGGGCCGTAGGGAACAGTTACAGTACATGCTCTTGTAACGGACAAGTGTCTCACAACGTGTAACTAATGACAAGAACTTACTTCTAGAAGAAAGCAAAAGACTTTTAAAGAACCCAAAGATTGTACTGCATCAGCCAAATATTCTCAGTATTGTACCATAGTTGCACTTCTTTCCAGTGGAAACAACCACACAGCTTTCAGTGAAGTACAAAAGCCGGAAATCTGTAGCACATCTTTAATATGCAACTGCACAGTAAACCACTACTTGGTTTTCTAATTCCCACTTGTACAAAATCAGTGCAGCAGGACTAACACACCCACCTCACGAACTTCATTCTCCTTCATAACGTGTCTTGTAATATAGCGGATAGAATCCAGAGCTGCTTCCAAGGTGTTCCTAGATGATTCTGATCCATTCATATTTGCTGTTTCCTCCTTCTGAGCAAAGTATCTATCGACATGGCTTCTCATGCAAAGCAGCTTGGGCAGTTTGTGAAGAAATATCTTGCGAACCCAGGGTGCCATCGCATTGTGTGTGGACGAGGAGCGGTGGTGGATATTGATAGCAAAGACAGTAATCACAATGGACAAGGTCACAAATATCATAGTAAACACCAAGTACTCTCCTATGAGTGGAATAACTTTGGAAGATGATGGAATAATTTCTTCAATAACAAGAAGAAAGACAGTCAAAGATACCAGTACTGAAGTGCAAAGTGAAATTTTTTCACCTTCATTTGAAGGAAGATAGAAGACAAGGACAGTTAGAAATGAAAGCCCGATACAAGGAATAATGAGAAATAAAGTGTAAAAAAGTGGCAAACGTCTAATTATAAATGAATATGTAACAAAAGGATACCAGCAGCATCCATCAGTCCTGTTTCCTTTGCTCCCTGTTGCAGTCACTATTTCCCATTCTCCATTATCAAAAAAATCTCTTTTGTCAACATCATAATCTTCAAGAATTAGATCAACCTGTGATCCATCATAAGTCCAGGAACCAAATTTCATTGAGCAATTTTGAAGGTCAAAGGGGAAGAATGTTACATCAATAGTACAAGAACTTTTGTAGTTTGCAGGTGGAGTCCAAGCAATGGTGCCATCATATTTCACCACGGTTTTTGTAGATGTTCCCTCAAAACGTCCATCTGCACTGAAAGCAGAGAGATAAATGCATGCAATTACAATGGAGTGTGGGAGCATATTTAAATAAGAAATTATGTTTTGTTATTGTCATTTCAGCTGTTTATGCCTTGATAGCCAAGATTTTGTATTGTCTTCATAGTCAACTTTTTTTCCTCAAATCTGAATCTCACATAGGTAAACAGCTTTGGAAGACTGAAGAATATTTTCAAGTCCTGAAAAGATCTGTACAACTTTCTGTGGTCCCAATGACTTATGAAAGGATTGTAAAAATCCTGATCTTTAATAACATGACCCAGCTCTGGTGTTTCTATTAGCAATACAATGAGTACTTTTAAATTTGGCCAAATCATAATTATTGAAGAAAAAGAGTCACAAAACAGGTAAAATAATACTTGTGTCCAAACTTGAATTTACAATCACAGCAACAGCCTTTTATCCTGACTCGACAAGCCAGGAAATGTAAAAGCATTGTATGTGCACATGAGTTGTGCAGAAGGGTTAATTCAAAAGTAATCATTTTGGAGATCTGCTCATTTTCAAAAGAAAAAAACCAAGAAAAACCCAAAACCAAGGCAACCCCTCCTTACAGTTAAATGTACCTGACTTTAATTCCATGCTGAATATGACCTACAACAGCATAAATTAGTTGCTTCCCTCCCATCACTCTACACTCTTTGTACCCAGCACTGTGCAAGACATTTTTTTCTAATTAAGAAAAAAGTTTACACAACAAAATGGAAATAACCTTTTCAAAGGGACTAGAAGTTCCATTCAGAAGTAAAGCAAAACATTGGAGCATTTAACATGGCAACAAAGTCCATTTGCATTCAGAGGCAAATTCTTCCACAGATTCTTAGCCCACTAAATGTACATATTATGTCTATCCAATGAGACTCCTAGACGCAGTTTAGCCAGTGAAGTTACAAAGTAAATGCATTTTGTGTGAAAAGATTCAAATCTTACTTGTCATACAGCACGATATCTGGAATCCAAATAGAATCTGATGGGACACGAATAGATGTTATTCCAGCATAGTCTTCAGGATTCCACCTTAATTTTACATCTATCCATTCCTGTGGATATATGAGATGTAAAAATCATTATTATTGGGAAGTGGATTTAAGCAGGGTGATACCAGATGAAAATAGATAACAAGGCAATCAACAACAATCAAACTGGCTTCTAAAATTTGCATAAAACAATGAATTTGCTGGACATGTAGTTACCTCACTCAGTATTTGTTTTCAGTTATAAGAGCTTGACGATGTTTCTGTACAGAACTGAAGATACGATGTTCTTTTTTCAGAGCATGTCTTTTTAAGCAAGAGCTATTATAATGGAATTTAATTGTATAAATTAAATTGGAAGAAAGCTTGTTCTGGATGAATACCAATGACTGGAAGCTAATCAGAAGCAATTTAGACATTTTCATTATACAAAAAACCCCATCATGCTCCAACTCTTAAAACTGGTTCAACTTCAAGAAGATCTGCAGAAATTATTAAAGAGGGCACAAAGTATCATCAATCCACATGGCCATCTCATTTTTGCTGACTAGTCTCAAAGTTTTCCTAAAACTAAAAACTTGCCCTAAAATTACAGTTACTGGAAAAGAAGGGAATGGGAAGCAAAAGGAAAAAAAAATCAAATAAACAAACAGAAAGGAATTAGCCCAAACAAAAAAAAAATTCCATAAGCTAGTAAGTATAACCAGCATCTGCAAAGATTCTTCTCAGTTAAATCAAGAATGATCTGTGAGCAGCATTACCCAAGTAAAGAGTGGCAATTAAGTTTAGCACTGGACTCTTACAATTACAAAGCTTGAGGCATTTTCCTGCCCAAGCCCAAATATTCTTAAGAGGAAAAAGTATTTCCTTCTAGCAAGCATATTTAACTTTGAAACTGGAATTCTTCAGTAATGTATATCCAATAATTTCAAACATCCCACAGGAAAATGACCTCAAAACTATTATACATAAGAATACACCAACCATACTTTTCTTAATAAAGCTTTTGAATGAAAACTTTTGTACTGAAGCAGCAATTTATGGTTGGATATATACACCTTGGTATATTAAATGGCCATGCAATGCCATATCAGCTTTCTTTTAATTTGGTGAATTTTTATTTACCTTGTTCTTTTGGTTTTTTCAAGAGGTTTGTCGCAATTAATCCTTTAAAGCATTTCCAGGGACATTTTATAAAGATACGATGTGAAATAAAATTTCCTGCAAGAACTAAGTTTTTTGAATACACAATTAACTAGAAAAGTTTCTCCCGAATTTTGATTTGCAGTTATGAAGCTTCTGAATTCTTATCAATATTTTACACATACCTGTTTCAACCATACATTTGTTGTCATCAACTGATTTTTCTCATCCTGTAAAATAAAGCATATATCACAAAAAAAATCTATCCATAGAAAATAGCTGCTTTAGTTCACAGAGATCTGTAATTTGAAATACAAAACACATTGCTGAAAGCATTCCAATCACTAAGTATGTTTATATGAGAACATCATGTATCCATCTACAGTGCATTTTTATTACACTGATAATAACTTTAGACACTTAATCTATTGTCTTTAAGCTAAAACAGGCACAATTACTTCACATGAAATTATGCTTCTTTTAAAGTTAGTGGAAAAAATACAACTTATTTACTGTACATACCACATCTACTAGCTGAGAGATTGCAAGGCCAAACTTGATTTTTATTGTGTCATTCAAGCGTTCCACTGGACGAACCCATCTTTGATAATCTTCAAATAAATGCTTAAACAAACGATCTTCGCTTTTAGCAATAAAAGAAGGTTCAGATACAGCTATGTTAAAAAAAAAGGGAATTTATTAACATTGATTCAAGTGAGCAGTGTACATCTGCATTCTTGTGTCCAAAGAGCTACAGCTATTTTTATGCAGAGTTCAATTTCTCATCTCATCCCCTTCTCTCTAGAAGCATGGCCAAGGTCCTGAAATTAGACTTTCATAAAGTTACCTGGTTTTATTAGCATCCTCATACCATTACCACATTTCTAAAATTGATGACTCAAGAACACTAAGATAATCTCAGTAGGCAAAAATATCTTATATCAATTACGGAACTCCTCTAAAATTGAAAGTTGATCTGTGAGGGTCAAACAGGGTGGTACTTCTTAAAAAACCTACATCCACGTCATACATGTCTGTAGCATATTGCGTAACTTGCAATCCAGTTTGAAACTTCAGTCTCTTCATGTTTCAGTGAATTTCTTCTAATGTTGGGGAACATTTATCATGTACAAATTTTGCTGCACTTGTAGAGCACTTTCCCTCACACTGTTTTGTATCTTAGACGCATATGCCAAGCTATTTACTAGTCAACTCTACCTATTTTAATGTTACACTGACTGGAATGCACCTTTCTAGTTCTTTTTCATAGCTCTCAAGGAGTCTTTTTGGGGAAGACAGAGAGGGGAGGAAAAAAGGCAAGATCAATGTCTAGCTAAGTAACTCAAGTAAGAACAGCTTTCAAAGGTGGTGAAGATGGCCACTGCCTCAAGAAGCACAAACTACACACATCACCTTGCACAAAAGGGTCTCCAATTCCCAGATATAAGTTAGGATGACCACCAGAAAACACAGACATATGTTCTAGATAAAGATTTTTATTACTTACCAATGAGATTTAAAAGGAAACTACTGCCAAAAAAAGCCCTAGCAACTATTATCATCAGTTTAAGGGACAGCATAAACAAAAGAAAGGAGCTCACCAACATCTCTTTTTAAAGCAGACTTAAAATATTATGTCATTACATAAATCTATGGCACGACCTCTCTAGAAATCATGTGCTCACTAACAGCACCCATCTAAAAAAAGATGTATCAGAAGCAGAAAAGCACCAGAGAATGTCATAAACAGATTAAAACCAGAGACAGTCATCCATACACGGAGAGATTGAAAAGATTAACATTACTTTGTTTGGACAGGAGGTGAATTTAGTCAACGTAACAGAAGTTTATCAACTAGGAACGATACAAGCAGAAAAAACACCGGTGGTATTTAATCTTTCTCATAAAAGAAGGTAAAGGAAACAAAGTATCAATTAAAAGCAGCACAAACAATGTCTACTTGAAGTTCATTACTATCAGTAAACCAGCAATTCATAGATACTGAAGAGGACTAGGATTTTAGAATTGCCTGGGATGACTACACTGTATGTCAGGTAGTGTCATACCTACATAGGGTATAAGTTCTCGTTCCCACAAAACTTGCAAAAGCTACCTCAGAGTCTGACCAACAGTTCCATGACTTGGCATTTGTGGCAGAGGCTTGGCTAACACCATTTAAGCCATTAATTTGAACTGACCTGACTCAGTTCCATGTGACTGCAGCCACGGCAGCCTAGACAAATTAAGATGGGCAGCCTAAGTTTTAAGTTCCCTCCCATCCATCAAAGTGTGACAGCAGTGGATTTCTGCTGTGCTGCAAAAGGCTTCATGTACAGGTCCTTTGGACGAAACACCCAAAGCAGTGCAGAGCCCAACAAGGCAGTTCCCCTCCTTTGGCACTGCAGCTGTGGGGCAGTCCTGTAGAACTATTATTTTAAATACTAACCGGATTTCTCTGAAGTGTCACAGTAGCAGCAAAAGCAGAATGTAGCTTAAGAAACAGGACCAGCAAAGTGGGAGCAGCAGGACTCCTTTTTCCTACACTAATGTGCTGCTGAATGGTTCTTGCTGTGGGCCAAATCAACATTTGGGGTTTAAGACAGGTCACCCTTCTGATTCAAAATACAAATCTGTCTGTTTAGAGTGTATTTAATTTGCTCATAAACCTACTGTTCTTTGAGATATATTATTTGTACACGTTCTACAATTTGACACATCTCCATTTCAAGATTGTTGATTTGTGGAATGTGCAAAGAACTGATGGTCAACTTACACTGTACCACTGAGATACCTCAGGTGGATACAAGAAAACTCACAGGACACAAGAACTGCTGCCGAAAAGGATCCAGCAACAGAATGTTGCACATGTACAAGGTACCTTGTAAATGTACAAGTGCCAAAAATATATTTAACTGGTTCAGTATAACCTCATTAGCCAAGGATTTTTTCTTATTTGTAACTGTATACAGATTTGCCAAGCCCTACATTTTACAGACATCCAAAAGAATGCTTCCTGAAGACACAATTTCTCTATTTCTATATCCCTATTTCCTGAATTATGAATGGTTTTGTGTATATTTCAGCCTAATATTTCATAAATACTTGATTTTTATATTAGCATTAATTACATTTTCCTCTTCCAGTTACAACTCTCAACTGAATTTTTCGTACAATTCAAGACTGACTATGCAGCTGAATATTATCTCTCCATTAATTGACCTTGAAGCAATGCAGAGGCAAAGTTGCACTTTCACCATTTCTGTGTTCCTGTAAGATGACCCCCTGTGCAACGATACAGCGTCTTCAGGGTACATGTTGTTTCCAGATTAAGCTTCTCTTAAAACACAGCATCTCCTCTGCTATGCTAAAAGGGGACGTTCCTTTACTGCTTTAATACACTTACGGGTTATTTTTCAAACATTTTATACTCAGACCTATAGTATACTCACTGATCTATTACAATGACCATTATTTACTAACACTATAATTCAATTATTTCTTTGTTTTTTTTCTGATCACAGATGTATCCACACTTTTCAATATTTCTAGTTTATTCTGTTTATTAATATGCTGGGGCAAACTGGTCTATAAAAGACATCTTAAACAAAGGAGAGCCCCATGAGGAGGCTGGGAATGGTAACAGTATATTAAGAGTAGGCAAAAATAAAATAAGTAATCACCTCTACCTTGTACATTTTATTTAATATGCCATTCAAATAATTTGTTACACAGACTGCACGTGTTTAATACCTCTTTTCCACGTATCTGTATGATTTTAAGATTACAACAAGGGCGGTGATTCTTAGTAACTCCTTGTACTAACATCAATTAAAAAAATTGTGAAGAGCTGGTGACAAGCGGAAAAAATGTAAAGAGAAGAAAACAGGTAAAACAGTTTTAGTGGCTTAAGGCAGCAGACTAGCTATGCTGGTTGGAGAAAAACAGAAAGAGCTTAAAACCTATGACTAGCAAGATTAGCAAACAAACAACTCAGAATACAATGTCATAGTAAATCAGATGGCAAGATAGTATGGAAACACTCACCCTTGCCACTAGCTCAGTGTACTAAAAAATACTTAGAAGATCTGTAGCCTTTGAAGGGCAGTTCCAAGCTTGCCTTTATTTGTACATCTTCATTTTTACGGAGGCTGGGTAACCTCTGCAGTTTAAATCAAAGGTAGCTCTCTGCACTGCTCAGTGGTAACTCCCAATGACAATGTTTATTATTTGCACCTTAAACTCTTCTCACTGCCCCTCAGTATGAGTCCATATTAAGCAACAAAAAACCCCCCCAAAAAACCCCACCTAAATCACATATGATGTTGGAGGGCCTAAATTTTAATTCTGCACAAAAGAGACATATGTTTATGCACAAAGCAGACTAGTAATTCAAAATTTTTTAAACTCTGAAGTAGTTGGAGGACACTTTTGACAAAAAACTAGGTAAGAATTCTAATTAAACACTTGACCTTGGAAACATTGTACTTAAAAATTCGTTTCTACCATTTCCTCCATAAGTATTTAACAAACTTTTTAATAAAAGTACTTTGGAAGAACTATTTAGAAAATAGGATAAAGCATTACATGGGCCTCAGATGCATGAATAGCATGATGAAACGTACATGTCTATTCATCTTGTTAACACTGTCAAGTCAAAATTTAACATGAGCTGCTAATGGCAAACTTTTTAAATGTTGTAGATAAGAAACAAAAGATGGGTTTTACAAAAGAATAACACTTTTGTAGTTTACTGTACCATTATGTGATTAAGTTTCCTAGCACCTTAAAATGATTTAGCAACATTATTGCTTTTATAAGAATTACCAGTGAAATACTTAGTGCTACAGCTTGATCTCAGTTGTATTTTCATAAATCTTTGGTTTGAAATAGGAGAACATCATAGTTCATGTTTCTCCAAATCATAAGCTTTCTTTGAACTCTGTACTCCTCAGCACTTCCTCAGATAAAGTGTCTAAGAGCCAGATTGGGATTGCAGGTGTAACGCTGGTCTTTACACATTAAAGAGTGTAGTTCAAAGCATTTTCTAATTGACAGAATTGAGTGCTAACGATTTCAGGCTTTCTTTGCATCACTACTGGGTGCGGTTTCAAAGGAGGCCCATGGGGAAAGGGTCACTTTTTAGAAGTGTAATGTTAAGATGTAGATTCAGAAGTAATATATATTACTAATGCATGTTTATAATCATATACCATTATGACAAAAAAACCCCACTACTAAGGACAATAAACATTGCCAAATACCCATACTTTGTAGTTAACATTATATTCTTTAACTCTAGGCTATCATAACACAGACTATTATCCACAAATCTAACAACTACATACTACAACTAATAATTTGCTTAGAAATCTGGAAGGTGAATGAATATACACAGTATACCTGCCTTCAGTACTCTAGTATATTTATTAAGACGATCTCCCACCATTACTTCATTAGGTAGAAAAGACAGGTAATGTATTAAATGGAAGTTTTATTTTTGTACTGATTTCCCTGTCCCTTTGAAAAGGATCATGAGTCATACTTCCTGCATGGTCTTTAATTTTTTGGCCTACTTTTCCTTCTATGCATTAGCAATTGCCAAGAATCCAATCACAGTCAAGCGTTTAATTAACAGCGAGCATTTAGAAAGATCACAATCAACTAGAATGTCTGTAAGTCAAAGCAGCAATACTAACACTATTCCATTTACTGAACAAAAGTCAGAGAAGCTAACTGTTATATTCTGAACTTCCCAGAACTATCTTTTCCTCTCCTGTTTAAAAAATAAAGGCAAACCCCATCACCACACCTTCAAGCATGGAAAAGGTGGCTTTAAAGTTACTGGGAGGACTTGTGCCTTCTCTCTTACCTAGGCATCAACATCCGGCCAACCAGTAGCAAAATAAAATGACATATATTGGACATGAAACTATGAGGAATTTTGAACTACAATACTGCTTAGTACTTACTGATATGCAAAGAGGTATAAGAGTTGCTCATAGAAAACAGGGAAGGTGTTTCTTACATTCAACTCAAATTTACAACGTTAAAGTTGCAACTTGATAGCTGTAGAGTAGAATGAAACTATCCCCTAACAGCTTAGCAACGAGGTATAATTATGGCACATATTTCTAAATACATTTACAAGTTTGATTAGCAACCATAATAGACTGCCATGTAGTTTGTAAACTAACCAATAAATAGACGTGAACTGACAGTCAGTATTTAGATTAAGAGCTAATTGGACCATAAACCGTTCCTTTCTGAATACTTGTGCTATGGATTCTAGGGTGAGTACACACCATGTGCCAAACAGCTTCCTGACCTCTCTAGTGACACGACTGCCAGCAGCAGTGACAGCCACCTGCAGCTGTAACTGCAGGTCTTTGCCGTGCCACAGCATTTCCTCCCGAGCTCACTGACACACTACTGTGCTCCACTCAGCTTCCCACACACAGAACTGGGATCCTTCTCCCTGCCCAACAGTGAGGCCACAGGAAAAGGCTGCCTCATGTCAGCCTGCTCTGGGGAAAAATCCTGTCACTCTGAAGTCAGGAGGACTTTTCTGTAACAGATTCAGGATTTTGTCATCTTTCTTTGTACCACTTTTAATCGTTGCATCATTTTCACAGATTGCTGGCCTGTCAGTAAACAGTGAAGATGGACAGTGAAGTCAGCACCGAGGAATGCTGAAAGCAAGCAGCAAAAATGGTGTACAGAAGTGCAGATAGCACAAGGAGCAAAAGGAAGAACAAGTATGTAGAATCTTATGAGAAAAACCATTTATGAATTTAGAGCCTATGTGTCATGGAATTAAACACAAACCCAAAACATATGTAAATAAGACCTTATGGAAATAAGAAACAGGCCGGGGCTTCTCACAAGTTGCCAGTGCAGCCCTGGGTGCTGCAGACATTGGGCACCGGCCTCACCTTCTGCCTCAGTAGCATTTTGCCCACTCAGCTCCATTCCAGTCTTGGATACACTGGAACATACAACCCTACAGCTCACAGAAATCAGCTACATTGCTCAAAACCAGAGATTTCAAAACCTATGATATCACACAAACCCCAGGTTTTACCATTCTAAAAAGTGGGAAACTATGCAAGTACTTCCTTCCACAGTTCCTTCTACAAATCAACACAAACATTTCTCCACGAATCAATGCTCACGTTTATCCCCCTAAGAATCTCTAAAGAAAGCACAAAATATTTTAAGAGAAAAATCACAAGAAACCCATACAAGCAGGAAGGTTTGCAGCTTCCTGTTGGGTAGGGAGAAGGATTTGATCCGTTACACTGAGTGGAAAACGCTTGGGTGCATGAACTGCCAAGGAACACTGTCACGGGTCTGCAGCATGGCACAGCAGTGCTAGAGGTTGTTGTTAATCTCAGCTCCATTTGGGCATTCAAGTCTCACCTGTTAGTTTAAAATTCAGAGCAAGAACAAAACTTATACTTTGGCTGTATTTTAAATCAGCAAGTATTTTCTCCTGACAATTCAGAGTTATCCAAGATAAAATATTAGTTCACTATTAACTGAAGGACATACCAAATTAATTTACAAGCACTCTTACAGCAAATTTCATTTTATTTTAGAAAAAACAAGTTGTGAAAAGAAAATTTTAGCCTCACTATACACGATCAGTTCTCAGTGAAGTCAAAACTGCTGGCTTGTGCCAGAAGGCAAAATTTGGCTTAACCTGACTGCAGGTAATTCCATGCAGTCATATAAATCATAAAATGTAACATAATGATTTTGCATCTTCTGTCATGAAGAACATAAAAAACACTACTTTTCCAAATGTTGAGACAAAGAATAATCTTTTAAATCACATTCAGCAATAACAGACTGAGTACTTGTAAGCTGAATTAAAACCAAGACGTCAATACAATCAACTTCCCATAAACCATATATACAACCACTTTTTCAATTTTCAGTTAATACAAAAAAAGGTCAAATTCATCTTTCATTAATTTTCTTTCTGCCTGTAATTATTGCAGTTATGGTTTCAAGCCATTCTGCAAAACTCTTGGCAATGTACTTACAAATTATATAAGTGCAACGTTTTGAAACAACTGTTTCTAAATAAATCTGTGGAAGAGCAGTGATTTTGCTCCTTTAATCTTCGTGTAATTCTATAAACACTCCAGCTTCACACGCTATTTCACATCGTTCGACTCGCAAAGTTAAATCCTGATTGAATAATGAGACTGACTCTTTTGAAGTCAAAGAAATAATGCATGACCAAACTAAAGAGAGTTCTGTTATAAACTCTTAAGAGGGTTGTTTTCATGTGCAGTCATATTCACATACGAAATTACAGTTATTAAAACATATTCTGCAAGTTTACCTCTGTACCAGCTGCAGATGTAGAGCACGCACCACAAACCTACAACTGTACCTCCGCTCAAAAAGTGAGCGGAGCAAAAACTGAAAGCTATGGCAGCTGAGATCTTTAAAGTATTATATATATACACATTTAGAAAGTGTAACCACTGCGTATTGAAAAGTGAGGCAGTCAAGACTGCCAAGGCACCCGAAAAGCCGTAGTTTGGCAAAGACAATTTCCCCCTCTTCTGTGAGGGGGCAGCCCTGGTGAGCCTGTTTGACCCCGCTCGTTTTCTCAAAGCCAACGGAGCCCTGCGATCCTCCCTCAGCAGCCACCGCCGGACCCGGCACTAACCTGACTTTAACCTCGTCCGGGAAAAAGTTGATGGCGCGGCAAACGATGCTGGTGCGCAGAGACCCCACCGCCGGCAGCGTTTCCCCCCACACGCAAAATCCCGCCTCATTTCCCCTCACGAACCGCTCCCGCTGCCCGCGCTCCCAGTCGGGCACAGCCGGGAGGGGCAGCGGCGCCCGCAGACCCCCGGGCCGCGGTACCACCCGCTCCATCCCCGGCGTCCCCGCACAGCGCCAGGAGGGCTCGGAACCCCCGGCTGGCCGTGCCCCCCCCTCCGACACCCTCCTGGCTCCTCGCCGGAGCGCCTTTCACCCTTCATTCTTCTTCCCAGCGGCCCCGCCGACCCTCCCCCCCCGGGGCCGCCCCGAGCCGCCTTACCCGCGTGCGAGGCTCCGGGCTGGCCGAGCAGGGGCGCGCAGAGGCAGGTGAGGAGGAGCAGGGAGGGGGGGCGGCCGCAGCGCAGCCGCGCTCCGCGCCCGGCCATGGCTGGGGCACGGCCCCCGCTGCCTACGAGCCCCGCGGCGCGGACGGGGCGCGGCGGCAGGAGCCGGGAGCCGCTGGGGCCGGGCGG
>VZTE01003934.1:304432-315665 GCA_013397775.1 Eulacestoma nigropectus
GATCCCCGGCAGGTACCGCGGGGAGAAGGCGGCAGCGCTGCACCCACAGGCTCGGCCCCCCGTGCCCGTCCCGCAGCCCGGGAGCGGCTCCTGCCGAGACCCAGCAGGTGCGCGCTGAGCGGGGCCGGGGCCGCTGTCCCGCGCGGCGGCAGCTGCAGTGCCAGCGCTAAATAACTCCGGCACATCCACCCGCTCAACGCCTGCTGCTTCTACACCGTGGTTTTGGGAGGGTGCAAGTGTAAGTGACTGCTAGCGAAAAAAATAACTTTTAATTTTCATTCCATGTGAAACACTCAGTAGGTTTTAGGGGGTTTTTTAAAGTTTCTAAATCAGTACGATTTTTAAAACCTTCTAAATCAGAATATTTTGAAACTTTTAATCTAAAATAGATTAACTGATGCAAGCTAAAAAGACCTAGGATATTTCCGCATCTTTAGGTGTATTATGGATATACAACATATATAATAAATACTCTGTACAAAATACCACTTTTTTCTATATCAGATAAATAAAATCTGTTACAAGAGACAACTTTCAACACACAAACTGTGAAATTTAATTAGTGATTTTTCCTAAATCATCCTAATGGAAATGTACAGTGTACACACTGCCACAAAAAATAGAAGCAGCTGGCATTAATGCATTTTTTACATCTAAGATAGTGTTTAATATTTTATAGAGAGAAAAGACTTGGAAAGAAGGGCTAAATGACTTTACAGTGTTAATCAGCATCTACGTGAAAAGTGCTAGATATCGGATTCCTCAGGAAATGGTCCTTATTTAACTCAAATAATTTTAGTAACTTTATACCTTTCCAAAATGAGCATTACACAAACATCAATTTCATTAAGCATGTTGTCAATTGTCAAAGTTCTTTCATACCAATTATTCGTTTTACAGAAAAACAGTGCATCTCTCAGTGTAAATGGTGAATCTTTTCAATGACCAAAACAGAATACTGGAGCATTTAAATCCCTTTCTTAATTTTTAAACTCGTGTTTTTCTGTATTATCTTTTCCTGCAGCCATATTTGGGTTGTGCATGTCTGTGCAAGACATAATGCAGTCTGTACAAGCACACAAAAAAAGGCTGCTTACACAGGAGTTTCTTCCAGCACACTTCTAGTGACAGGATGTATTGATTTGAATGCTCTGCAGTAAATATGGTCATTTTATATCTTGAGAATCCACTTGTATATGCCATGTCTTCCACAATCAAAATATTTGTGTAAAGGATGCAGCATGACTCTTATTTTGAAATGCTCAGTGTATATGCAGTAGTCAACCTAACATTTTATAGTAAATGAAAAATATATTTTAGCCCAAAACAGGGCGTAAACCCCCAGGTTGTTTTTTCTTTCTTTATGTGAACTGTAGTTCTGATATTTTCTGAGTGCTTCAAGAATTACTGGGGAATATTTGTACTGAAATTGCAAGTCTGTAGTTTTTGATGGAAGCTGGTTCACTGCTGCACTGCACCTGGTGTTCCTAACATGAGGTTATCAGGTAAAATCTGTATTTCTGTGCACTGCAGTAGATGCATTTTAGAGCCATAATGTGTCACTACCAGTGCTGAACATAGCTACCACTAGAACATGCAGGACATAGGAAACTGGTTTTATTACATAACTGTGGATTTGTGTGCAGCTGGGTCCTAACCAGGCAAAACAGATGCTGTAAGATATAAAAGGATTAAACTGTCTGGGTTACATGCCTAACGTTTTGCTAAATATTTTATGTAGAATCATCTGGCACATGTTAATTATGTGGTGTTATTACTGTTTTAGAAAACAGTAGTTATAAATAAGTAGCTGTTTTTTCCTGCTCCTTTGAACTTGGAGCAAAATGTTAATATCAGCAGCATGTTAAGTTTAATATTTATCATTAAGTGAAAGCCTGAACAATTACATGAGTAATGCGGTCTTTCAAACGGCCCTTGTCAGCAGGAGGTGACATCTGAAGGTCCCCACTAAAGTATGCTCTGAGAATCTCAAATAAATTGGCTGATGGCAGCTTTTACTGTGCACTGAAGAGTAGTTTAACTGGAAAGCCAAATGCCAAATTAAACACAGATAAAAATAGCCAGTTGCTCAGTTATTATTTGTAAAATAAGAAATATTCTAAAAACTTTGTGAAGCTGAATTTTCTCCAGATTGAAGCCAGTGAAGGGTACTCTTAGATCCAGTAACTTTAGTGGGTTTTCATATTGTGGTAGAAATAACTGCAATTAAAACTTGAAAATGAGAACAATTTTTACTACAGAAGAACTGTAATGGAAAATACTTCAAAGAAAATCAAAGACATTTAAATAAGTCTTAGAATCTCATCCAGTCTGAAATGACACAATTTCTCTCATGTATGAAATATTTGAGTGCACCATCTTCTTGCCTTACATGTTGTATACTTAGCTGTGTTACCTATGTATCACATACAGTCCTGTGGCTTCTAAAACCACTGAACACCTTTCAATCATTACATTCATTTTCACAACACAGTGGAGAAGTATCGTTCCTAATTTTAAGGTTATGAACAGAAAGAATAAATAATTACCCTGGAAATCCATAAAAACCGGAGGTAGCTGTCAAATTTAACATCGGGAGTCTTTTGTTTTTCATCTTAATTTGGGTGCTTTTGTAAATGACAAGTAAAATATTTGGATGAAGAGGGAAGCATACCTAAAGGAGGTCATATAAGAAGCAGTCTTGGAAGTTAATTTGACTTTATTTGAACAGAATACAGTCACCTAGAAAACAAGCTAACTATTTTTAAACACTGACAGATGCAAGAGACAGCACAGGTAATTACTGGAGAAGCGGTAGTTTCATTATCTCTTAAACTACTTAGAATAACAAACCACATTACAATTTCTTAGGACAATCTATTTGTGAATATTTGCATATTTGCCCTAACAAGTTCTATCATGCATTCAAGTGAGATATAAGCTATCCAGTTTTTTAAGTTTACAAACATCATATTATGCAAACAATTTAAAGTAACTACTTTTACCTAATTTGAAAAATCTGTCACCTTCCACAGCACCACATGAAGTTCTTGTTTTAAAATAACATTAAATCCACACCAATAGCTAAATATTTTAAATACTTATGTAATACACTGTAAACACTACGTACACCAAAAAACATACAAAGAACAGGAAGATCATTTTGATTAGGAAAGATACCTCAAATGTATCGCCAGAATCATTTTTTCTGTTCTTACGACTTATCCCCAAACCACTCCCAGAAAAGGCACAGTTGGTGGTGATTTTTTTTTAAATATTTTTTTTTTAACACACAAAGCCAGAATCAACACAATAGGCCAATGCAGTCAAACACTGCTCTTATTTCTAGGAAGAACAGGTAAGGAACTTGCATTAGTGTCTGGATGGCTCAGGAAGATTATAATCATGAAAGATCTCCAGCATCTGCTTACTGCCCTAGGCTCAAATGCAGAAAGGAATCACAAATTAAATTTAGGTTAGGAGAACTTGGCTGTACATCTTGGACATGACTGCCAGCTAGAGTTACTTGCCTATTCCAAGGCAGTACTGAGACTCAGCTCACAATCAGTTCTTAATGGCACTCAGGAGAGATGATTGTTTTTTAAATGAAATTGGTAATTACTGTTCAAAGATTATACTCTACAGTATTAGACAATACTTCCACTTTGTGCAAACAAAACCTTTAAATAAATAGATCTTTTAAAACTTATCACAATGCTTCAATACATTATGCAGTATAGATCAGAATATTATTTAAGTCATTCCAACTTTTTATTATTACAGTATCTAAAAAGTTCTCCTTTACCAGCAAATGATGCCATGTTTGGCAAAGAAATGGTATTGTTAATTCTTTAAACCAAGATATGCATATATGAGTTATCCCCATTTTGTTAGAAAAAGATGCATTTAAGAAAAATATTTTAGTAAGTCTATATTCTAGTCTATCTGATAGTACTTACACTACTACACTAAACAAACTGCCTTTTATGAATTATATACATTGATGAACACAAGCTCAGATGCTCTAACAGTTTCCTAGAAGACAGAAAGCATTGCTGGAATCTATCACGTATTGTTGCAAGTAATCTTTGAGAACTGAGAAAAAACTCCATTTTGGCATTGCTGCTTTTAGAGCATATTCCAAGTATTTGTATAACCATCATCAGTGATCCAGAAATCTGCAAAAGATGCTGATATATTGCATTCATGGTATCAAAAAATAAAAAGATTGAGCACTGGATTTCTACATAAAAATGGAGCTTGAGGTATTTATACAATCCTTAATAATGGAGATTAAATATTACCCGTTGCATGTTGTCTGCAACCATTCAGGACTTGTTACATGAAATACCATTCCTATGTTGTTATCTGCAAGACCTACTGTTGCACAAGGTGTAAATAAACTTTCATTAGCTATAAAATCTGAGTATTAACGAAGTGCTAAGTTCAGTGCAAAAGACTAAAGCAATTGGTCTGCACCGAGACTTAGATAATGACCAAGCAAGTCCTGCAGAGAACCCACAGCCTCCCTCTCTGTACAGAGGCTGCCAGAGTGAGTGCAGGACAACTACACAAGCTGCAGCACAGACATCTCATGTCAGATTCCTTCCCTCTGTTCTCAACAGTGACTCTTACAGCAGTGAGCTCAAAAATGGGTTTAGTCAAGAGGAAGGGTCATTTCTGGCCATGTTGACGAAGTACATTTTAGTCAAAAATGTCTGAGATGGATTAAAACCAACAAAATACTGTATGGATTCACTCATTTCTTTAAATGGTCGTATTAAATCCTGTATACATCAGGTATCCTTTGGGGTAAGAAAACCAAACCAAACCAACCAACCTACAAGATCAATACAATCTGGGGTAGGTACAAATGGGCTGGATCACCACTGTCATAGTTTGAAATTCAGCAAGGCCTCACATTTAAGCATGTCACTCAGGCTTTTCACTTTGCTTTTGATATCTGAATGGGTGCACAGTAATTTTCAGTCACTTGTTTTCATTTCTTTTGTTCACTCCAGATGATTTTTTTTTTCAGAAGTAGAAGAGATTTTTGCTCATCTGCCAATCATATTTTTTTGCATTCAGTATAGGCGCAAGCTGGACAAAAATTACTATAATTTCCAATTCATACAAAATTATGATTTCTTGGTGGTTAACTGATTCATTTTCTTGACTGGTTTGTCAGAGAAAGGATCCAAATTCACTGGGGAAGTATCAGCAACACTACACTAAATATAAAACATCTTAATTTCCTTTCAGGATAAAATGTGAAATAGTCAACATGGCCTAAAATCATGCACTATTTTACTTACCTATTTGTATTTTGACGAGATAAAACATTTTCACGTGGCCTTTGTAAAATGTCTTTCTAGTTTGTGTGAATATAACTAGTGTTGTATGATTAATTCCTTAGAAAACACATGCACTTGTGAAGGCTATGATAAACTGAACACATTTGCTACAGGGCATTTTTAAAACACTACTGCTTGCAAGACCATCAGTTTGACAGAGCCTGCTATAGAACAAAATAGGCCAAAACTAAAACTTGGCATGCCAGCACACTTTAATTCTGTATTTGTGAAATGACTTTTCAAACTTAGGAGCTCTTTTCACTACCTTAAAAGGAAAACCCACATATACACACAAAATTCTAACAATTCTAACACCATATTTGTTCTTTACCAACTAGCATATACCTTGTTTTAATGGTTTAAAGCAAATTCCTCAAGATTGTGCATATCCAGGCATTACTGAGGAAATAAAGACACCCATCACTATTCTTCTTAAATTTTATTCCATAATAAAAAATAGAAGATGAAAGAAAAGAGTGTTCAAGAATTAAAGCAATTATTGGTCAATGTAAGGAGCAGTAAACTAATTATCTAAATGATGACTAAGGACCTGGTTCATCAAAACTAATTCTGGGTCCTCCATGGCGTAGTTGTAGGCTTCTGTAGAACAGAAATCCAGATTATCTTTTGCTGAAGCAGGTCCTTTATTATCTAGAGAACACTTGACTTCATGTTCTATTTATCCTTCTCTTTTTGTTCCTTCTCCTTCTTTTCACGTTCAGCTTTTGCTTCCTCCTCCTCATGTTGTTTTATCAATTGTTCCACCTCCTTTTGCTTCAGAACCCTTATTACTGTCTTTCCGTTCTCTCTTGTCAGTGTTGCAATTTCAACTGAAACACATGGAACAGACAGCAGCGTTTAGGCAGAGCAATCATCAGTAGGGCAAGGTTTGAGATTACAAGTGACAGTGAGGCAGAAGGCTCCAATCCTCCCTCTGCCAAGCAGCCTGGCTGGAGGCAGCCGCCCGCAGTTCCCTCCTGCAGCAGAGCACAGCAGCAGGGTAGCTCCTCTCAGGGGTTCTGCTCCCAGACACGCAGGCATTTTAATCCCCAAACTGCAGCCTCACCTCTGCAGCTGGCCAACAGGAATCGTCCTGGACTAAGCTATCTGAATGCCTCTTAGGCTAAGGCTGACAACTGCTGCATCTTCTAAAAATGTTTTTTTGTGACAACTAAAACTCCAGTGAGCCACATCTGGAATATGTGCACTCACTGTTCCCTTTGTTCAAGCAGAGGGTGCCGTCCCGTGTCAGCGAACGCTCACCTTTCTCGGCAGAGAGCTTGCTGACATCCATGGTTTTGTTTAGAACCTTAATGGCCAATGCCAGGGCAGTCTTTAAGGTCATTTCCCCTTCTTTGTAGTCTTGCTTCAGCATTGACACAGCTGCCTGTAAATGTCACAGAAATTAAAATGGTTATCTTTGGGCAATCAACCAAACAGTTGGGGTTTTGCCAGATAATACCGACACAAGTTAACAGCAGCATTTCTACAATTACCTGTACATTGCTCCTGCACTAATAATCAACAACTCAGCTTAATTAACACAGTACAATTTACACTTTTTAACTTGTCTTTTTGAGAAGGAAAAACTCAAAACTTACAGCGCTATTATTCCCAATGCATGTGGCTTTCCACCCTCCATAATTTCCACTAGGATCACTTTGATACAGCTGAAATCCATAATGCTTATCCCAGCCAATGTAGAGCAATGAAACACCAAAAGGACGTTTTCCTGTTGAAAAGAAGGCTATTAGCAACCTAAATTTAGTAACAAGATTGGTCATGAGTGACAATTATTTTCTTTGATTTCGTTTTTCAATCTATTCCTGTGAACTAGGATTTAACAGACAGTTCTACACTTCTGTTGCTTGAGATAAGCACGCCAGCATTTCTTTCTAAGTCACGGGGTGGGAGGCAGCAGAGGTTTATTCCATTTAACCTTAAGAGCAGCTCATTTGTAGCTCCACAAATTGTAATTTATCATCTCAGGACTTTAAATCAAAATTTAATATTTCAAGTATGTAGCTTAGCTGTTAAAGCATTTAGCTTAGCAGTGTCAAAAGCCAGGTAGCTAAAAAGGTAATTCTCTCCCATTACATACATGTAAAACAACAGAATCATCAGTTCACATACTAAGGAACACTACCTTACAATATCATTTTCTAACACGTTGCTTGAGCTACAGAAATAGTATTTTTTTAAGTGTTACAATACTGATACCACTACATACAGCCTTGCTTTTGATTCATTGTGCCATTATGCTGGAAGGGTCCAAAATGTTGAAAGGTTGCCTAAACAATTCTCTGCTCGTCTTTTGAAGGCATTCATTAAATGCAAGAGCACTCAAAGCATTCTATGCAATGGGCCAGCATCTCAGCCATCAATTTCCCAAGCAATAAAAAGTAGAAGCCTCAGCAACAAAAAACAGTAACCATGACTACCTATTCCCCTCTTAAATTAGGCTATTTTTTTTCTAAGTATAACTTTTTAAGAGAATTCAGTAGAACTGTCCACAGACTTAGATCCTTCATATTATGTAAGAGAATTGTTCTTGAGACATTTAGTAATGCAATGATTCATCACACTTCGTTACCTCCAAACTGTGTATAAGCCTGCTTGATATCACACAGTGCTGTTACTAGTTGTTCACAAGGAATGGGCTCTTGATACTGTAACAAATACCTAATATCAAAGAGAAAAAAAAAACAGTTTTCAAAACCTGTTTTGCTGACCGTATCCTGTACCACATTTAAGAGGAAACAAGTTCCCAAGTTAGAACCTCTTTGATCTAGCTGTTCTATTTCAATCTACTTCTGATCTACTAAATGCATGTTCATTCTGATCTAATGTATAAAGAGAGCTGAATGTGACAGCACAGGCAAGTAAAATCATGTTAGCTGTCAGCAGACCTACCTCTGTGCAATCAGTCTCAGCTCATTTGTTAGAACATTGGCATCTGAAGTTATTCCTGCAACGCTGCAAGCCATATCCCTGCAAGAAAAGCACACAAATTAACTGAATTCCTGTCAATCTCCAACCAACAGTCACGTCTTCATACAGGGAGGGATTCAAGCAGAGCACCTCCTGTCGGGCTTTTCTGATCAAAACTACACAGCTGCCATACAAAACGAGTTCATCAGCTCCTGCCTTTAGGGTACACCAAAAATATCCATAACCATTTGCTAAGAGCAAAGGTGGACAGCAAAAGTCACTGAGTCAGTATGTTAGTTATACATGTAGTTCTGAGAAGAGGGTCATGCCAAGGATGATTATATTCTGAGTGGCTTTACAAGAGCCATTAGGCACATAGAGGTGCTTCTCAAGAGGCCACCTGACATGGCACACCACAGCACCGAGGAGCCACAGATGTGACAGGCCTTCAGTGGGAGTTGCTGGCTGACACATGGCATCTGTGTAACTGAAACTTAGTGGTCTTGATAGGACTCGAAGAAAAACAAGCACTTCGATCCTTGATTGTTTTGTTAGCTATTAATCTAGGATCTCTTTAGCTCAATCCGATATGCTACAAAGCTTTCACTACACAAAAAGGACTTATGAAATTAGGAATTTTCCAAAAGATTGAAGGGCTGTTTTAGGTGACTATTCCAGTGTGCTGTTACACTGCCTCCTTGAAAATCCAGTACTTCCTACTATTCTAGATGCTTCAAGATCAACACAGAATGGGAGGCTGACAGGATGGAAAACTATTTGTGTTTCATGTGCACCTTCTGTCAAGGATGAAGCTCTACCTCCCTTGCTACAAGAAAGCATAATCCATCAAACTCCTTGCTCTGACATCACAAATTAAACTTCCAGGAGCTAGAAAGGAAATGGTAATAGATATTTTATCTCTGTGACAATTGTGGCAAAGAAGCCTAAGGCACGTTTTACCCAGTTATCTTGTTCTATTTGAGTCACCAAAGAAAAACAGACATAGAAGGGGAGCTGAAATAGCATGGTAATTTTTGTGTGCATTCTTTATTCTGCCCCTCAATGGTATTTTGTAAAACTGAGATTTCCCAGTTTTCTTAAATGCTACAATACCATTACCTTGTATGGCGTAGTACCAACAAACAGGCTATTCCACCTAGAAAATTCTCCTAGAGATAAAAAAACAAACCAGCAATACTTCTACTTTAGAAGGAGAACTACTAAAATGAACAATGACAAAATAGTCCTACTTGTCTAAAACACCAAACAAAAAGATTATTAACACTTCAAATAAAATAAGACCAGGTTATGTGCTGATCAGCGCTTTGTTGTTAATAACATCACTGGACATTTAATCATCATTTCAACTTACTCATTAAGTTTGTATATTTTCTCTGAGAAAAACACTTCATCAAGAAGCTTGTGAATGTTGCGCCTCTCTGCTGCCAGCAGAACTCCATCGTTTGCTAGAATTCCCAGGCAAGTGCCCGCATGCCCAATGGCTTCCATCGCATACTCAACCTGGTACAGGCGACCTGGGAAAGAATTGAAATTCCTATCATCAAAAAATGACACTGAACAAGACCAACTACATAAGATGACTTAAAGTTCCAAGAATCTGACAAGTGCTCATTGTACCACCTACTCTTACTTCTTCAGTCTGTTACCAGTCAATAGTAAATTAATTGGCTGAAAAGGAGGAAGGAGTCAGAGAAGGAAAATAAGGTAATACTGGACATGGCCACTGGGGAAAAAACCCCTTTCTATTAAAAAAAAAAAAGAAAAAAAAAAAAAAAAAAAATTTAAAGAACTCTCTGCTGTAGAATGAGCAAAGAAAAATTTTCAATAAACAAAGAAAATATTTTATATTGGACTTCTTGAGTTCATCCCATCTAAAAAGTAAGAAAACGTGGTTTGTACGTACTTGTTTCAGCATGTGCAAGAATAACAAGGAGAGGCGTGACTGCACCAGCAGGATATTATCCATTCTCAGGGAATACTGACAAAATCTAACCATACTCAAACAAGAGATAAATGGTTATTTCAAAAACATGGTAGGTGATATTACTAATGGACAAGGTCTCATTATTGCTTCAATTAGAATGAATTTGAAAGTGTCCACTTTGGACCCTTGTTGTCCCTACAGAACTGGGGGTGGGTAAATATGATTTCTGTAACTCATATTCAACAGAAACATGCTACAACCAACCACCCTTTGTGCAAGTGTTATGATAGTTTTGAGAAGATGGATAGAACAATCAGAGTTTACTTGAAAGTATCAGGTTAAAAAATACCTTCCGGAGAAAATATGGTAGTTCTGGAGTCATATCTTCGAGACTGTAAAAGGAATAGCTCAGTAAGTATCACTAGTCTCTTGTCACCAACGCTCTAAAAGCCCCTGTATAACAGACCCAGCCACTCGGTGACCTCCGGCTGGTCACTGGTGCCCGCAGCCCGGCCCCTGCAGTGTGACCGCCGCCCCCGCCTGGGCCGTGACTCGGCAGGACCCACGGCTCAGCAAAGCCCCCGGAAAGGCGGGTCACTCACCATGGTGCCGGGGACGCGCCGCAGGCACAGGGCAGCGGGCCGGCAGGAGGGCACAGGAACCGGCACCGGGCCTGCAAGAGAGCACAGGGCACGTGAACCGGGAACCGCAGGAACCGGCACCGAGCGCAGCCCGGCACGGCCCCAGGGGGCGCTGCCGCCCGCCTCCCGCGCCCGCACTGCACAGTCATCCTCAGCGCGGCAGAACGCGAGGGCCGCGCCGCCTCCCGCGCCGCGCAGAGACGCGTCCCGCGCCCCGCCGCCCACCCGCCGCCCGTCCTCACTCACGGCGGGCCGGAGGGAACCGATAGGCCGGGCTGGGGGGGCGAGGCCCGGCCGGCGGGCAAGAACCGGGCGCTGCGGCCGCGCCCGAACCTTCACCGCCGCGTCGGAAATGGCCGCCG
>VZTE01003934.1:316038-346509 GCA_013397775.1 Eulacestoma nigropectus
GGCCACACCGCACCCCGGGCCTGAGGGCGGGTAACGGCCACACCGCACCCCCGGGGGTGAGGGCGGGTAACGGCCCTGCTCCCGCCCTGTGAGGGCAGGTAATGCTCACGCCACACCCCCAGCTTGAGGGCTGGTAATGGCCCTTCGCCCGCCGTGGGAGGGCGGGTGATGGTCACTCCACACCCCTGCCCTGAGGGCGGATAAGGGCCCGTGTCCTGCCGTGAGGGCGCATAACGGTGACATGCCCTGCGCCTGCCGTGAGGGCCGTAATGGCTTCCTCTCCCGCTTCTCTCCGGGGGAGATGAGCCTGTCCCGCCCCTGCCCGCGGACGCAGCGCCATCCAGCCTAGGCAGCGTTGCCTTTATTGTCTTTATTCAGTCCGGTGTCACCCCCAGTACTTCAGCGGCCACGGACCTACGGGGCAGGTGCGTGGTGCATGTATGCCTGGGCAGTCTCAAACCACGTCTTCTCCACAGCTTCCTGGCCCACCTCGAACATTGTCATTAAGTGTTTCCAGCCAGTTTTGGCCGTGATTGTCAGGTACTCCTTGTTTTCCGGGTACAGCAGAGCCGTGTGGGCAGCTATGACGAGGGACTGTGCAAACCTCCCGCTCACCAGGAGGAAGAGGGCACCTCTCTCCTCGGCAGTGAGCGGCACGACGCTCTCAAACCCTGCGAGAATGTGTCCCCCAACGCTCAGAGGGTCTGGGCTCTCAATCATCATGTACATGATGGCTATCGCAACCTCAAACACGTAATACCCATAACTCATGTCGCTGAAGTCCAGGATGCCAGACACTCTGTACCGGGGATTCTCCAGGGAAGCAGAACTGGAGTCTACTAGAATGTTGTGGTCATTAAGGTCTCCATGATTGATACCTAAACGCAGAAGAAATAGAAACAGTATTTAATAGTTATTAAACAGCTGAAACAGCTTTGGGAAGATGCATGTCAAACTAACACTCAACTACAAAACCACACTACTCCCCTGCAGCATCAAGTGCTGCCTTTCACACCTTTACTGCTTCCCATGAACCTCCACTGCACTGCCAAATGACCAACAGCACTGGATAAGAGGGAGCGTTACGAAATCTCACTCCAGGCTGGTGTGACCCGCAATACACTGCATGTTTGCAAACGCACAACAGTAGTTTCCAACTATAGAACTGTCACATCATCATCAGTATCAATGTCAATTGAATTCCAAATATACGATTAAGTACTTATTTGGGCTTTTATGAAAGGTAGTACTGTATTCCATATATATTTAGTAAGCTGATATAACAGCGTGAAAAGCCTCACCTTAACTGGGAGCAAACTCATCGGAAAGATAAAGAATTGACCCTGACTGGATGCAACATCCCTCTTGGCTTACAATGTGCTGTGCACATTCAGCACAATATTTAACCATGTCTAGGCTAGGGAAAAGAGATTTACTTTTTCTGCTATTTTTGTTTTCCTTTTCCACAGACCCAAACTCCTGTAAGAAATTTCTATGTCTCACTTCAACATAATTACAATAAGAATAAAATACTCACAGGCTCGGAAACTGCTTAGCTTGGGTATTACTTTGCCTTTAAACTGCTCAATAACTTGCTCCACCACTGCACGGTATTTGTTCTGTCCCAAGGCATAAATGTACTGATCTAGAAGAGGAACATTTGCCAGGTTCCAAATGAACTGACCTCGATGAAGACTTTTTACTGATGGATGCTGGAATTTCTTTGGAAAAAGCACACAATAATATAGGCCATAAGAAAAAATGCTGATTTTTTGATTAAAGGGCTTGATTCAAAATCCCTATTAATTTTAACAGGTTTCTAATAAAACTTACTGAAAAGCACCATGACTTGGACTATTGCTTTATATCAAGTAAAAGAAATAACCTGAAGAATGATCAAGGCAAGCATCTTAGTATCTCCACATAGCCTGAATGGTTTTTCCCCATGTTTTAGATACAAAGATTATCTTAAGTCATTTGTCACTTCAGTAATCTAAATTTGCTGTTGACTGTCCATAGGGTGACGTTATGTAGCAACTTTGAGCCTCTGCCAAGGCCAGAGTCCCACTCTGGCAGAGCTCAGCCTGCACAGCTGGTGCTGCAGAAAGCTGTGGGAGCACCAGAGACAGAAAACCTGCCAGTGTGCTGGGAACAGGCACATTCTGTGCTTTTAAAGGTGGGGCCTGTGGGGGACAAGCCTTAGGAACAGCTGGTGTGTGAAAAATCCTGAGCACAGCAGTTTATGGAGACACTGACCATGGCTTTATTCTTATGGAAATTTGCCTTTGTACATCCAGGCCTCACTACTTTAAACAAACAAGGTCCTTAACGTCTCTCTCACTAGCAAATGGAAGAGATGGTTTGGAAAGTGACATTCAGAGAGGAAAAGCATCTCTCCCACTGCACATCCCATGCTTATCTTGGACTCCTCAGATGCTTATTAAGGTGACCTCTGGGCCCGATTTGATCAGTGCATACAGCAAATAAAAAAAATGAACTTCCCACAAGAGTAGCTGGCTAGCTGGCTTCCTTTTAAGAAAAAACCCAGAAACTATGCTTGTAATTAAGGCTCTTAAAGATCACTAAATGATAGTCAAAAGTGGACAGTGTATGAACAGGTAAAGAACAAGATTGAGCCTAAACCACCTTGGTGGATGATAATCCATAAGCTAAAGGAATAAAGAGCCTTTTCCAACAGAATTGCTTCTCATTAACTACTTCCTCCTTGGCAGGATCAGTCACAGGCATATTTTGAGACTTATCTTATTTTAATCACATTGTAAGAGTGTGACCAGCATGTCAGAAGGCAACAGTAAGTTCTTTCCCGACTGAAAAATGCTCCTGTAATTTAAGAATGTGGTTAGTAAAACTGGCAATTCACATTTCATAACTGTCTGAAGCTAGTAGCCAGAACATGAGAAGGAAAGGTTAATGAAAGGTTAAATGTGAGTTCTTTCATGCATCAAACTTAATTACTGGCTGATTGATCAGCTTTATTATCCTGTATAACTACAGAATAAAGACAGAACTTACTTTGCATTAAGACTATTTGAGTGGAAGCAGTGCAAATGAGAAGTGTCACAGATCTCTGTTTGTTGGCACAGCAGGCACTGTAGGGAGGGTACCAGCTGCTACCAATGTGAAATGGTCACAGTGCTAATGATGAGGAGAAAGTCAACAAGTCAAAAGGAATTCAAAGTAATAGATCAGCCAGCTGTGCACTACACAAAAATCCTTTAAAACGAGCTTGACATTCTTCCAATTCAAGCACCCTAGAGTTCATTCTCCTTTATTTGCCAAGTTTGGAACACTAACAGGTGCGCTTTGCATAAGTAAAAAGAACTCCTTATCTCTCTGTGGTACAAAAATGCATTGCAGAAGGATCACCAGTACCATGTCACTTGTCATGTACTTGGGGAAAGGCTTTAGTAGCAGCCGGCTTGGAGGCTGGCACCTGAGCCATGAGTCAAACTGACATCTGCAGTCACCAACTTGCATTTTGCAGGTCAGAAAAGCGTGCAGCAAGCACGTGAGCAAATGCTGAAGAGACATTGATTAAGAGAGAAGTTTGAGGCTGAAGCATGAGAACTCACCTCTGAGAGCACTTTATCCACGCTGGCAGCGAGCTTCCCGATCTCATACAGAATCTGAGCATTGGTAGCAATTTTTGCTACTGGTGTACCTGGCAGGTAAGTCAGCAGTCTGACCATGTACTTCTTGCTCCCAGGTCTAGTATCTGACAAGGAGAGATGCAGTCAGTCGCTCTGATATGGGCTATTGAGTATTAGTTAATGCAAGAGGCAAAAAAGGTTTATCCTAGTGTAGAAGTTGTCAGATGTAGCTCATAAAACAGATTTCATGCAAAGATTTGATTTACCAGAATGTTGTATAATAATGTACAAACCTTAACACACTTACAAAATCTATGCTGGATTTTTAGTCCTTGTGCTTGGACCCAACTCAGCACCAAGCAGGGTTCCTTACAGTGCCCGCACACACCCACGTAAAGTTTTGCAGCAGAACAGGTCTCAGGAATCCCAAATATTGTATGGAAGTTACAGTGACAGTAAAAGCTAAATGCCAACACAATTTTTCTTCCAAACACTGTCAAAGCAATCTGTTCTGGCTTCGGAGATGGGCTAGAACTGTATTTTACACCACTCTGCAGGCAAATAATTTCAGGCACCACATAGTCAATGAGGCGTTTTTTAACTTTTCTTGTGCATGGACACAGATGTCAGATAAATGTTTTCTCCAATTTGTTAAACTGAACCGTTTTCCTAAGTGTTTTCCTAGTTAATTATTACTCTCTCTGAGTTGCTTTGCTTTTGGTATTTTAAGTTTGGACTATTATGGCTGGAATACAGGTCACCTGATGCATATCCCTACTATTCAAACACAAGCCCAGAGTCTCCCTTTAGCACATACATGGTGTGCCATATAGCAAGCTACTGCCGAGCTAAGGGTGAGAGTAGGGCAGTAAAGGTGCCCACAGTGGCTCACCTCCCGACTCCAGAGACATTATGTTCCCATCTTTTGTGAGATAAGGAGTAGCTGAAGGGAAGCCTTCAGCACTGAGAAACATCATGGCCTGGGTCTGCGCTTCAATGAGGTCAGGCTCCTGGCTGTCTTCTGAATTGGTGATTTTGAGGACATACTCATCAGCACCTTCAGCTGAGACATGCACATGGAAGTTTTGATCATCATAGCTGGGGAGTGACCGAATCCAAGACACCTTCAATCCAAACACCCTGTCAACCAATTCAGCTGCCTCTTTCTCACCAAGTGCTGGTTTGGTCAAGGTCTGGGGCTGAGAGTCATTTCCAGAAGACATTGTGTCTCTAGGAGAAAAAGAAAAGCTGGATGATCAGATCTGTACTCTGACATCAGAAGCAGTAATTACTGCAACAAAATGCATTCCGCTACTGGAGAAGAGTTTCCTACATTTACTAAACAAGCAAAGAAAAGCAACCCCCCCGTGCCAGCTCGGGTTTCTTACATCATAGCTTATCAACTGCTTAGGCTGCAGCCCCTCCAAAGAAAGACTGTTAGAGAGATGCACTCAATCTGTTCAGAATAGCAGACATGAAAAGCTTATTAACCAAGCTTTTATTAGGTCATTTCTAGCAGCAGGCTAACCTGGTATTGTAGATAGGTAGGAATAACTCCCTAAGGAACAGCGTTGCTGAATCCCTGATCAGGAAGTCTTCAATTCGTGCCTGCAAAAGGCAAGAAGTATTTTAGTAAATCATAACGTTAAAGCAGATTCAATCTTTCCGCTTGGTCACAGCCTTCCACATTCCTGTGCTAAGAAAGGCAGCACAAACCTGCAGACGCTCGCTCGTCTCTCGCCCACCCAGCTGCAGGAATCTCGGGCCCCGCCAGACGAACAACCCTTGGACTCGGCGGGAGCCGCGCCGACCTTTGCCCAGCCCGGGGAGGCCGAGGAGCTGCAGAAGCTGCTCGGGGGGGCCCGGCCAGCCCAGCCCCCGCCAGCCCGGTTCTCGGCCGGAGCGCCTTGTGCTCAGCGGAACGCGGGGCTGCGCCCGCCCCGAGCGCGGGCAGGGAAGGCCCGGGGGCCCGGCGCTGCAGCCGAGCCCGGCCGGAGCCTCTCGCGGCGCAGGAGCGCTGCCCAGGGCACGGGCTTTGTTTTCCAACAGCACGAGAGAGAAGGAAAGCTAAGACTTCCTGTCACAAAGGCAGAAGAACACTGAAAAAACCCTGCGCCCACAGCAGGAGGGAAGAGATCCGTTTTATTCCTTTGTTTAAACCCTTTTGTCAGCACACCAGATCAAAATCTCTGCCAAATGCTTAGCCTGAAGACCACATATATAAATATATATAACAAACCTGATGCTCAGGATGTCCTTTAGACGGTCTCAGACATCAGACTGGGACAATGGATCCAGTCCTAGAAAATTTTACACTTAATGAAAATAATTACAAACCTCAAGATTAATATAGAAATCTCTTCTCAAACTCTTAATGAAAAAAAAAAAGTAATCTGCCATAGTTGACGTTCTGCTATGACAGAATTAGGAACCTGAAGAAAAAGGAATTTAGGAAAGGCATGCTGNCCCCCCCCCCAACACCTAAAGCATCTTGGTTTTAAGTAAATCAGTTAAGAATCCTCTATCACAAAATTTCAGTATTGTTTGTAATATTAAGGACACAAAATTGAAAACATTATTTTAAGCAAATAGGGAATTTAGAAAAGAAACTATTTCCCCAAGAAACAATTTTTTTCCTTGCAGTTTCAGAAGAGATGTTATTAAAAGTAATCGACCAACTCTTCTCATTAGAAATCACAAAATCAAGGGTTTTTTTTCAAAAAGAGAAGAGCTCTGTAAAATATTGAGGGATTTCTCTTGATTTCTGAGGCCCTGAAGCTTTAGCTCATTGGAACAAAATCGATACAGTGGGAAAGCATTCTTACTGTGCTTTAACATAGGTGGTTACAGAAATGTACTCCTACTCTCTGCAAACAAAATTGCAATACCCTTTGCAGATCTGTACCTCGTTACTCTTGCTTCAGCTGCCAGACTGGAGAGCCAAAACTGAAGACCTATCTGTGCTTCTCCCACCTGCCTGGTACTCTGGGGAAAGCCCACTGTGGTTGTGAGGCAAGGCAGAGGTTGAAGGTTGTACTTTGGCCTGTGTTATTATCTGTAAAAAGATTGACTTGAATAATTTAGCATCCATGAGTTGAACTCCAGTCTAATGCCTGTGCTGAAAGTCAGGGTTGAAATAGGTAAGTGTTGGACATCCCCACATCACTTCTGAAGATCTTGTCATAGCTGTAACCTTGACCAACAGCTGGCTTCAATACAGGATCTAGATTCTAAATTAGACATTTTTCAGAAGGGAAAGAAAAAGTTATTCAAAAAGCATTTGATAATAACATCCTGACTGGTGTCTGGAGCACAGCTAGCCCAGAGAACATCCTTCTACATCAGCTAAACATGCTTTGTGAGCCCACCTCAAACATTCCTAACAAGAAAATGAAACCTGCATAATTACATAATACATAATATTATCCCCTTTCTTTATTCACCCCGCCCCTTCACACACAGTACCATTTTAAGTGTATTCCATACTATCTATTGCAAATAGACAGTAACATACAAGAACTGTGATACAATTTTCTTTATTAAAAATAATTTACAGCATTGGTAACATTTTATGCACAATTTTCATCAATTGAACTTAAGATATATCTATACAATACTTACTGAACTTAAAACTTACACTGTTCCGTTGGCTTTAAACAGCAATGATTTGCAGTTGCTTAAATATGATTAATATACATAGCTTCTTGTCCTTATACTTAGGTGTAAAATGTATAAACATCAACACTATCCCAAAGCTTTATAGTTTGGGATGGGGAGGAAGAGGGAAGCAAGAGAAAACATTTACAAAAATTTCAACAAGATTCTCCCCCCAAATCCAAGTGGAGAGAGGTCTAGGTTAAATACATCTAACACACTGAGTCACTTCTCAAACAGGTACATGTCCTCCTATGCTTTAAGATACTGAAGAGAGGTCTAATTGAGAAGAGAGGTCTGATATTGAACAGCGTTTGGTGTGTGAGCACAGCAATCCTGACTGTCCCGCGCCCTGCCGCTGCCAGAGGGCTCCTGTCACTCCTGCCCATCTAAGGCTCTCAGGGTCCTAGCAGTGTGTCCAAAGTTAAATGTCTTCCCTTTGCTGCTGGGCTCTTGAGCTGCACTTTGCACAGGGGAGAGGGAACAGGGCTGTTCCCATGGATCACAAGCCAGGTGTTCCCTGCACGGGCGGCTCCCCACCACTGAGCAGGTGGTACGTGGGCAGTGCTGTCCCACACAGCACCCCCACACCACGGGTACGGATCCAAGGGTAGGAGTCAGCCTGCACACCTCAGAGACGTCACTGACTTGGGCTTGTTTAGAGCTGGACCCGCTGCAGCAACAACAGGAGCCTCCAGCTGAGCAGCCCCCATGCCCAAGCACTGCTCAGAACCTCTCTCTCATGGACTATAAGACACTGTAGTGCAGCAGAATTAAAGTAGCTGCTAAGGTAATGAAGCACACTGTGTCTCTAAAAAGAGCTGACTTGCTTTACCGGTGACAGCTTGCAGGTAAGTCACATGCCTTGAAATTGCACTTCACCTCATCAGTCTGCCTTGACAGGGCTTGGATCCCTGTCTCCTGAAGCATGGAGAGAGGGCAGGGGGCTGTGTTCCTTTCAAGCATTAGTAGTTACACAAGCTGTAAATAGGCATGGAGTTGCAGTTTTATCATCTGCATGAGGCATCATTATGTACCAGCACTAAATTCCCATTTTCTTCCCAAACACGTTTTCTTGAACTAAATCAAGAATATACCTTGGAGCTGGGATAAAATAGTAGCAGACAGTGTTGTACAAGAAGTTTAGATCTGCTCAGTCACTCCGGATAGAATTAATGGAAGTGTACCACTGAACAGGAACTCATTCAGCATTCAGTTGAATATTCAAAACCGCATTGACTTATCGCCCCTAGAAGTGGTAGGAGTCACCGGAATGGTTTTCATCTCACCTAAAAAAAAACACATCAAACTAGGGAAATATAAAAACAGATTATACAGAGCTTCAAACTTTAGGGAACTTTGTATAACAAAATAAAAAAATATGTATCAAACTTATGTCAATCAAATTAGTTTGGCCTTTTAAGTGTCAAAAAATTAACACATTGTATTGATATAATTATGCAAGAGGTTTTGGGGGTTTTTTTTAAGGAATGTCAAACATAAATTTAAAGATTTGAACAGTGCATCTGTTAGTTCACAAGTCAGCTATCGTAGTGTCTGGTTATAAATTAAAAGCACATGTAAATACAGCTAATATAGTCCTTCTGAATGTTTTGATATTTAAGACAACATTTATCAAGAACAAAAAAATCTTAAAGCAAAATCTTGACAATTTATAGGCAAGTATTGCAGTTTTGTTCTCCAGCAGAAATTAATCTCTACACAAACTGTAAGTGGAGTTCTGAAGTTTTTCAAGACACAGGAGCACAGGAAGAGCCTGCTGGAGCTGCAGACTCACTCGCACAGCTCAGACACCACCAGAGCTCAGCGTGGTGGGAACACAAGCCGTTCTGCAGGAACTCTGCATCTCCTGCCAATATGAACTATGGAACAGGGGCTTTACCCTCACTGTTCTGACAATTCCATGCAGTGCCATAAGAGACAGGTTTGTTCAGTACTCAGGGCTCTTCCTCAGAATGGGACACTTTGTAAGAGCTGGGAACTGCCAGCACATGAGAAAGCACCAAAATGCAGTATGGCCACCTGGCTCTTGAACATCTGACAAGTGTAACATATTAGACATAGGCTGTACTTAAAGCAGAGGAATTTAAACAACCTTAGTAAATGTTTTAATAGGTTAGAACATTACAGGGAGGTACTTTGTCTGGTGATATTGCAGAGAGCACAATAAAAACAGATGTCACAAATGACAAAGTGCATCCTGTGAAGCAGACGTGACAAACTTCAGTTGAAGGGCATGAAGAAACATGGCTGAACCTGCATGAATGAAACAACTGTGAGATTTGTTTTTAAATGCAGAAATGTTTTCCGTATTTCTAAGCACACAGTATTTCATATATTTCATAGCTTGAGCAATTTAAATCTGGATCTGGATGAAATATAATCCCATAACAAAGGTAAGGAAGTCAACATCTGTGATACAGGATGCCATGGGCCTCATGTGGACTGCTTTTGTTCAGCCCATAACCTAAAGAAATTGAAAACTCAATATCTTTTCTAAGTTCTGGATGAGAAAAAAAAAATATTCTGTTTGGCCTTTAAGATTCCATGCCATCTGCTACTCTTAAACCAACAAACAGCAGTACACAGATTTACAGGTGCAAAAACTGAGTGGAAACAACTGCAGAAAATCTTCTTACATAATAATCTTCAGCACAATCAGTTTCAATTTCGCATAGTTTATTTACAAAATGGTCTGATAAAACATCCCCTCCATACTTACAGCTCTCTTGTCACAATACACATGTTGATTTTAGCAATGTTTAATAGCACCATTAGAATATTATTTAAAATCAGAAAGGATCTCGTTGCAGTTACAATGATTCACAATCTTTTACATCCATGGACGAAGTAACTTTGAGCACACTAGGACTGTTTGCAGTTCCACAGTACAGATTCCTGGGTTCACACAAGGCATTTGCTGAGTTACCAGTTATGCAGGGTACCCAGAGAGTCAGTAGCTACTATAAGAATCTTCGAGCCACAAAGTTTAGACTTCCACCATTCTTGTATAAAGTTATCTCCATACTGTTTTCAAACAAGGCAATCACGCTGAATACTTTTCCAGTGCTTGTCTTCAAAAGAAAAGCAAAAAAGAGAAACCAATTAAGCTTTGCTTTCACTTCCCCTTGCATATTCTCAGTCAACATTCTAACTCCAAGCTTTGCTGAACACAAGCAAATTCAACCCTCTGATGTGCCCCTACAGCCCCAAGCCTGCTGGGGCTGGATGGAATGAAGGCTTGTTTTAGGGCACAGTTTAGATGCAGCTGTGAGCAAGCCAGGGGCCTGTTGGTAACCAGAAAACACCATGTCCCTTAGATGGCACCAATTGTGTTATGGGCTTGTTTACAGGGAATGGAAAGATGAAGCCTCTCTCAAATCATCACACCTATGAGAGACAAACTCAATTCTACCCTAATACTGAGCCCATGAGGGGCAAAATACCACTCAGAATGATCAAGAATATTAGGCTGCATACAAAGTTGTGTACAAAGAACATGTGTATACGTACTTTGGGAAACTCCAACCGCCATGACAAACTTTAGGCGGGAATGTAAGCTTACCTTCCAAGAGAATTATATTTTGTTTCTTCCTGCTTTGCTTCCTGTCATCAGAATTAACTTTTCTTTCACTCCTTTCAATCATCAGAACATTCAACAGAGAAATTAAAAATATTGCAAAGATACCTTAATATCCAAAGTCATTCTGGGTGACAGCTCTGGAGGGAACAATATGGAAAATTGCTCTCTGCCAGTGAGTCCCAAAGTACTTGGATTTTCCCCAGGACGAAACTGAAGGGGAGCAATGCCAATTCCAATCAGCTGACTCCTGTGAACCTTCTCATAGCTCTCAGCTAGGACAGCTTTAACACCCTGCAAAAATACGAGCACAGCAAGCAGAGTGAATCACAGAAGTAACCTCCAAACACAGATTATGTCCAACATCTCACACTTCAAACTCAAGCATAGAGAGAATGCTTTGCACAGAGTCCTTTAAGTACCCTTAAAGGTACTTTAATCTTAAATCTCTTAGCTTTCTGGGTAAATGGATGCAAACAAGCCAGAGCAGGCCCATGCAGTGTGAAATGGAGTTTGTTACAGACAGTGACCATGCTGGAGTTAACAGGACATGAATCAATGGTGACTTGGAATATATTCTCAATATTAGTGGAAATTAGTCTCCAATAGTGGGATACTGAACACCCCATGGAGACCAAACAGAGGTCAGCATAGACAAATGCCTGATTTGTCTCAGTCTGCCATCCAAGACAGTAAATTATATCATGAGGAAATTCAGATTTATCCTGACTAGTGATTCTCCCCCACGAAGATTCTAAGAAAGAAATAATACAATGTGTTTTTAGGTATTTCCAGAAAAAACAAAGCCACCCCCAAACCCAAACAAACCAGCAGTACCAGTAAAAAAGGCCCTTTTGCAGCCCAGTCTCTTGAGCTACCCAGTCCATACTTCTTTCCTGCTAGAATAATTACAGGAATGCCTTCCTTCTGGTACAGCTCCGCTGCTTCAAACACATCTAGCTGTGGAATGACAAAGTGACAGATTTTGAGTGAGTTCTAAACCTGCACTCCCCATTCCAGAGTAGCTGTACAAAGAAATATATTCCTACCGTTTGTCCTGATGGGAAATGAATTGTTTTAGGAGCTGGTTTTCCTATGAACTTATTCAGAAGCTTGATATTTGCAAAGGTACCTCTTGTCATCACAGCATCATTACCTCTTCGAGCCCCATAAGAGTTGAATTCACGAGGTGTGAGTCTGGAATAAAAAGCAAATTGAAAGAAATCAGTTAAAGATTACCTGATTTAAAAAGATATTATGGTTTTTTAATAATTATTGCAACATATCTAAGTCTTCAGTGGAAGATGTAAAGAACTAGACCTCCAACAAATGTAATTGTTATAAATCATGAACAACCTGCGTAAATCACTAGGTTATCCATTAGGAAAGCTGCAATTTTAATTTCATTTTCTACAACTTTGTTATGAAGTGCTACAAGCAGTGTGGTACTTAGAGAAGAATTATGGGGAGACTACTCTAGGAAACGACCCACCTTACTAAACCTCTTACCATTACCAGCATATTTATTAACATTGATTAATTATTTTGCTTTTCCACATATAGTCTCCCTTTCTGCAGACAGGCATCTAGAGGAAGGCGACAGTGCTGATCAATTATTCAGCATGTGCAGCAGTCCTGTGCCACAGCAAGTGCTCACCCTTTGCTGGTCAGGTACTTGGCAGCAGCACTGCTCCTTGCGATGCTCCCGGCAGGGGAAATGTGATCCGTGGTGACAGAGTCCCCCAGGTACAGCAACACCTGGGCATTTTCAACCGCTTGTGGTGAAACTGGTTCTTTGGCCTAACAGGGAAGGGCAAGGGGAAAGAACAACAGAAGGGAAGAAAAGGAACATTAAACATTTTCTTCCAAGAAACAGATGTATAAAATGTATCTGTAGTATAGGAAGGCCCCATAAAACACAGGCTCCACTCACTCCAGCGACAAAAACAGTATTTAAAAGACTGAGAAATATTAGTGATAATTAAATTTGTTAGTTCTGAACTGAAGCTTTACTGGAATAGCTATTCCTTTACTTAAATGCAATGCATATAATCTGGTGGATAGATCCACTGTACTTACAAGTTTATCAAAAAAGGAAGGACATCTAATATAAGTAGATTTTAAATCCCAGGGAAATAAAGTTGACTCTGGTGCCTCCAGTAAATTCCATCGTTTGTTTCCTTTCTACAAGAAAGAAAATTAATCAAAAAGAAGTGAAGTTAGTTTATTGTATTTTTATACTCAAAAACTAAAGATGTACTGGTGATTTTATTAATTACTATTATTTAGTAAATAATTTTCTATTACATATTACAAGTTACCTCACTGGGTATTACTTAGGAATCGCTTTTAAATACAAGTACCCAGCTCAGTTAAGCCCTCCACTACCACAACAGAAATAAACAGCAAACCAATCACATTCAACTGCAAGATACTGTAAAGCTACAATGAAATGCAACCTTTAAATTATGTAGGACAGACCACTCTTACCTCCATCTTTTCTTTCAATTCCTTAAACATGGATGATATCACACACTCTTCCTCCACTGTGTGAAGTTCTTGTCGGGTGGGCCAAATATCTCGTAAGTAAACACTTTTGCCGTTAAAGCCAGTGCCTAAGATTTTAAACACAACAGTAGTTTTGAAGAATAAAATACTAGACTTGAGATTTGTATTAGAATATAGCTGTGTATATATTCAGGCCTGCAGAGATGGTACCGGATAGGCAAAGAATTTGATCAGTTAAGTGAATGCTTTGCTTTAGCCATGAGCAAACCAAATATGGCTGTGCTTTCTCTTCAAACCTATTGGCTCTGGGTGCTGAAATCACGTGCAGGAATCTCTGCCCATGTGCACCAGCTGCAGAAACAGAAGCTGTAGGAAAACACTCACCCAGAGGCTCTGTGTCAAAGTCTATTCTGACGGTGCCCGCGATGGCATAGGCCACGACCAGCGGAGGGGACGCCAGGTAGTTGGCACGGACACAGTCACACAGGCGGCCCTCAAAGTTCTTTGTGCCAGACAGTACCCCACAGGCAATGATATCACCCTGAAAGGCAGACCCAGACATACTGTTCCAGCAGTTTGGGGTACTTCAACAGCTTATGCTATTTTTGTTGACTAAGTCAGATGTGCTTTTAGCATTCCACTTCAAAAATTTACACTAATACTACAACGGAAAGGCATTTTGCTCTCTCCCACCCTTCTCTTATTTTCCCTTTTGACCCTCTGAAGGCCCTCCTGTCACTTCAGTCAACTCCTCTCCTGCCTTTTCTTTTATTTTTCTTCTGCTCCAGAAGAGAAAGAAGTTGTAGCTTTTAGACACTGCTGGTTAAAATGACTTGAGCCCATAGCTCTTTAAAACCCTCCTCTTCACTTATGATACAAAATCTATACATTGCATCCTCTGCAAGATTAGATCATATGTATTTATCTTGTCATTTATAACTGTATTCTACAAATACAACTTATTACATTTATTTTACATAGCAATGAATTGGCATGGTCTCCCTCTAACAAGCAAATATGCCAACAACATGCAAAGTCCAAACCAAAAATGAAGTGTATTTTGCATGGATTACTGTATTTCTTGATTGCTTAACTGGGTGAGAAATACATTTGTGTTCAACAAGCCAGCCAGAGCTTTACCTGTTTTATTGCATTCCTGATGGTTTCTGGCAAAGGGGCCGTGTTCCCAACACAGGTGGAACACCCATAACCAACAACCTCAAACCTACATGGGAAAAACCAATCAAGTCACACATTACATGGTCACAAGCAATTTGTTAACCTAACTGCTTTTTCTTTTATTAACAATCCCCAATAACTTTTTGTCCTTTGACAGTTCTTTTTACAGAATGCACAGCAGACACTACATGTCACTGATGCAAACCACAGCTGGGCACTGTTACAGAATATTGAACATAATCCCACTGGTACTGCTACAGAGCAGCCAAAAACAAACTGAACAATCCTTGACAGCAGCAATGATAAGAAAAGACTAATACAGACTGTCCTGACAAATTTGCATCCAGCTTCCACTTTTAAAATGCATCATCAAGTACATCCTGTCCTGCAAGTGACTTAAAATGAAGTAATTTGTGACAGGAAAAACAGAGCTCTGATATATTAGAACTACACATCATAAATGTTGAAGTGGGAATACAATGAAGCAAAATAATTTTAAGTCAGGAAGTAAGATGGCAATCTATTAAGTTAGGAATTAGCCAACTCCAAATGAACAGCAATCCTATTTATCAGCCTGTACAACCCCCCTATGTACCTGCCCAAATTCACCAACAGAGCCAGGCCTTACCCAAGCTTGCTGAGGTATGGCAATACTCCACTGGAACTGAGGTAATGTGTAACCATGCCACTGCCTGGTGATAAACTTGTTCTGATGTAGGGCTTCACCACTAGGCCAGCCTCAACAGCTTTTTTGGCCAGGAGTCCTACCAAACAAACAGGAAAAAAAGGACAGAGGTTATGATTTGTACATCCCTTAATAGGACATCTGTATGCTTCTACCTTAGTTAAATCAAGCATAAAAAATCCCAGAGGATTAGACAACTTTCAGTTTATTAAACTATTAAAGCAATTACTGGCCTGCATAAAGTTTCTTAACTCATAAAAATACCATGCATGGTTTTATTCCCATTCCTGGAACCCATTTTACTGTCTCTAAGACAAATCTCTGCCATGTTCTAGCTGACAGTGCCAATCCATTCAGTCTCCAGAGCCAGGCCACACAGCCCTAAGGGGAAGCTCACCTTGGCCACAGAGGATCTTAAAAAGAGGAGAGCAAAGTCTGACAGATGAGCTGTTCCAGCAAAACCATCTGCAGCTCGTGAAGGTGTGGCAGATACCCCTGAAGCAGTGACAGAACAACTGTTCAGCAATCCAGAGTTTCTGTCCTGGCTGTGGCATCACAGGTCATCATTCAGGACAGGCTGGGAGCTAAAGCTCACCTCCTGCATCAGCTGTGCCACTGCGTGCATCCACCTGACAGGAGCCCTAGAACTGCTTACCTGCTGTAATATACCAAGTGTAAATATTTTATAATTACTCTCCTTAATACTGCTTTATGGGACAAACTTAGATTGCATTATGGAAAAGCAACTTTCCCTATATAACCTCCAGAACCTACTAAGGCTACAAGTCTGCAGTTTCAAACCTGTAAAGAGAACCTACAAAAGTGAAGGTGAGGGCTGTGCAAACACAGGAGCACCATTATCCTGAGCTGTCTGGTCCCAACATACCTGCAGCAAGCATGACAGATGGATTGCAATTGTTTGTACAGCTGATAACTGCAGCAATGACAACACAGCCGTGGGACAGCTTGTATTCACTTCCTTCATACTGAACAGGCACAATGTCATTCTGCTTCTCAGCTGCAATCTGAAACCCTTTAACACCAGACTAGATGACAAAAATACATGTTAGCAGTTGTTACAGTACAGAAAGGATGACATTACAGCAAGACCAAGTGAACACTGGTTTTGAAATAATACTCAGCTGTGCCACCAGGAACCCTAATAGAGATCTTAAAAGCAGCCCTCAGTTCATGTCCCTCTGTCTGCACACACTGGTCTCAGCCTTCTTCCTTCACAACTGCTTCAACTTTGCAACAGTTGTGAACAAATGTCAGTCTATGCGCGGCTGTTCCACGACTCACTGCCTTCTACACATGGAAGAACATCCCCTTAAAAATACACGTCTAACCTACACAATACTGGTTCCTGAATTAGAAGCACATCCAAGATTTTAATTGCAAGAGGGTGGTAACTAAACCAGAGTAGATCAATTAGCATTTTACACCCTCACCTGAGTGCTCTTCAGCACTCAAACATCCTCCAGAGGTCCCTACCTAAAGTTCTTTCTCCTTAGCAATCTAAACTGTGAAATGAAGGACTTTTGGAAGCTCATGTTCCTGCCAAACACACCTATGATTTACCCTTGGGATGCCTGTCAAGCAAGAACAGAACACCCTGGAGAAGCAGTTGTGTAGCAATACGGAGGGCTCTGCAGGTATGCAAGGAATAGGTAACATAACATTTATTCATGTGAATAATAGCAAATACCTTTTGAAGAGAGCATCAGCAATACAAACCTTTTCATTTAAGCAGGTTTGGAAGTCACTTTTCATGTTATTAACAGCCACTCTATCTTGGGATCTCTTGGGGCCACTGACATACGGAATTATAGAACTTAGACTAACTTGCACTACCTACGAAAGCAAGAAACAAAAAGTGCAGGCATTACCAACCCTGGCCCAGAAGTACATGGAATATACTCCTGAGACACCCAGGAACTCTTATTTCAAATTTGAATGTTCTCAGACATTTAGAACTCTGGGATTCCATTTTCAATACCACACAACTGTAAGAGGCTATTCCTCTTATTCCAAGCATTTTAACATTATCCCTAACTTTTCTACCATTCACAATCCTTGGGATGACTGGAATTCAGTATCTCTTAGCTGACAATGTTATCGTACTTCCCTTCTTTTCCCCACCCCCTCTACATTTTACAAAACAACTCTGCTTCTCCAATCTGTGAGTTAATAAATACAACTTTGCTGAAAGCAATAAAAATTACAGTGGGAGACGAGACTGCGAAATCATCAGTAGGTATCTATGAGAATCAAACAAACAACTTCTTTCAAGCACACCTGGGAATATTCAGGCTCTCTGGAAGAACTCTCATCATTTCTAAACAACTTCACAGCTTTAAGATATGCTTCCATGACTTCAAGCTTGGCCTTATCAAAACCTAAGGAAAGTTATTTCAAAGATGAGAAAAGTCACATTAAAAGACAAAAATAAAACAAATCACACAACTTTCAGATACTCAGATTGTTTTAAGTGTAACATTCAAAGTACTTTTTTCCAAGCACACCACTTCCACATCCCAAATTCTATTCAGGAATGATACACAAATTAAAACTTTTATAAATTATTACATTTTTTTCTAAATTAGCTTAACTTGTCTTTCTATGTCAAGGAACAAAATAAGCTATTCCAGCACTAGCAGTGGTAACTCTAACTAAACTGACAGTTGTGGCCCTGAAGTCAATAAGGCTTTTCTGTGTTAGGATTTCCTTGTTTAATGCAGACCCTGTGCTTAGCTGACAATAGGCACTGCTGGCTACTCTTCCAAACCCGTTCATTTGCTCTGCACTGATCAGACAAACATGTTTGCTATTGAAAGCATTTAACTCTTATTTGAAAGTGACAGATTTCAGTCTCAGAAAGTCTCACTCATGACTGAGCTTTTTTTGGCATCTGTCACCCTGTGGTTTTCTGTTTGCAGTAGCTTGATAAGGAATTGACATCCTCCTTGCTTAGCTTGAGATGCCAGTGAAATCATGCACTTCAAAGGGAAACAAATCACTGGGAAAAATCAGAGACATGTTCAGATTTGTTCTGCAGTTTCACTTATTTCTAGTAATCATTTTAAATTTTGATTTTGTAGGGAATCTCCAGGTGGTTCTGGGATTAATTTCAAATCAAGAAGACTTATATTTCATACATATTTCAAAATGTAAGTGAGAATTTCTTTAATACTTTTATAGGCTTACATATGCTTCCAAAAACTAGGACTCTGGATGTTGAAAAGGAGTATCATGTTCGTAAATCAGGCATTAGACAAATGGACCAGACTGGACACAAACCTCAAGCACAAGTCTAATTACACATTAAATCCACATCAGAACTCTGCAGAAAAGCACCATGTAAGAACTGAGGAGTTTTAAACAAAAACTCAATAGTTCTTACACTGGGTTTTTCTGCAGAGCAAAAAACATACATTACCACCACTGAAAAACACAACTACAATGAATCATTGCTTTAGTTTAATCGTTACCTGCATGCTTTAAGTGCTTCAATGTCACATTATCAACAGGGAAAAAACTCAGAATAGCACCATATTCAGGACACATATTTGCTATTGTGGTTCGGTCTGCTACGGACAGTTGGGTAACACCCCTCCCAAAAAACTCAACAAATTTTCCAGCGACGTCAGCTTGTCTAAGATGCTGTTGGAAAGAACACACAATACCTGTTATGTGAAGAGGTACAGTGCAAGCTGTGTTTGTCACAATTCACAAGTCATGAACATTTAAAACAAGAAGTTGAAACCCTAAGGCCTATGTTTGCACAAAAAAAAAAAAAAAGAAATCTATAAAATTATTATGAATTATTTTTAGTTAAATAGGGTCTGTAAGTAAACCACTATAGAGGGAAAAAAAATCCCACTACTTCAAAGAACTAGCAAATAAAAATGGTTAGAGATTATTTGTACCTTTCTGTACTGCCATGATTAAAGGTACACTAAAAACACTCCCTGCATTTAGTTCATTTCTCAAACACCACTGGTAGTACTTGCAACAAACTCTGTTTTGTTTGAAAAGGCATTGAACTCTTACCTTTGTAATGCTTAGAACAATATCTATGGATGTGGCAAACGGGCTGACGGTGCCTGTCAGCTCACAGCCCACAACCTCAGGCAGAGTGAGAGTGACTGGCATTCCCAGCATCACCGCTTCCGTCTCAATGCCCCCAACGCCTGCAAGGAGAGTGGGACATGGCTTTTCACCACCTTGACTAACTTACACTCATTATGTTAAGATCCTAAAACATAATAAAACCCTTTATATTAAGCCTAAAGACCTATGACAATAAACATACTGCTGCTTTTCTCTCACAAGTGAAGGGCATCACTCCATTCCCCACAAGGACACAGCAAGAAATGTAGAAGTTCCGTTAAATATTTGCACATCAAAAATAAAAATCAAGCAAGACTATTGCTCAAGTTAGACATCACAGTAAACCAGAAAATATTTTATATCTGAAACTAATTTTCTGAGAGAAAAGAAACCTTCACGCAAATTTCTGCTGTACAAACAGCACTTATTTGAATATCAGCTAGTTTTTGGCTGTTTTCTCTTTCAATTACAAAGAGTGGTTTCTCAATGGAAAGAAACGCTAGTCAAGATTACTTGTAGACAAAAAACATCCAGAACAATAATTCAAGACAGCCTGTTACACCTGAGACACAAACATTCAGTGGGAAGAAGTATTTTTTAGTCAAGCTTTAGTTGCCTTTCCAAGAGCAATGAAGTTCTGGTGAGCATACTTACCCCAGCCCAAGATACCCAAGCCATTTACCATGGTTGTGTGCGAGTCTGTGCCAACCACGCTATCAGGGTGCAGGAAATCTTTAACGTCAAAAACCACTCGGGACAAATATTCCAAGTTCACTTGGTGCGCTGTTCCAGTCTCGGGTGGAATTATGGAAATATTCTCGAAAACTTTTGAACTCCACTGTAATTTTCCCAAAATGAGAATAAAGGAGTTGCATTTTTTTCAAAGGTATATTCAATTCTTAGAATATAATCAAAAAGACAAAACGAAGACACAATAAGAGTCCTTGCTATTCATCCAAGTGGCTTTTGCCCCTTTGTCAAACAAAGGGGTGTGACCTCCTTGGATACATTCTTAATCATCAACAAAAGCTTTCACTCAATTCCTCTGAAGGCTGAATCAGTAATTCATGCCTACCTTTCAGAAGCAGGGCTGCAGAAATCTTTTACCTTCCAGTTCACACAACTGATTACAAGCTCACCTAAGACTAGTATTCAGACAATAGAACCTAAGCACTTGTATTTATAGCAGAATTTATATTTATAGTATAACTGAGTTTATGTTTGACACTCCAGAGTGAGACCGCTTGCAAACTCAGGATGGGACATTTAATAGAGCTGACATGGAAACTTGTAACGAGATCCAGCCTGGCCATTTCCTTCTTTAATAATGGGAAAGCTAATTTGCAACTTTCAGAAAGAAACGTCTCATCTACGTTCATGAAGAGAGTTTTACATCATTGCTGTGAATTCCTAAACCATGTCAAATTAGTGGATGAGGATCAAATAGCAATGTTGCAGAGCCCTGCCCAGCAGCAGAGAAGCTGATGTTCACCACAGGACTTCTGCTGCCCAGTTGGAGAGCAGCCATGTCTGAACACTGGTCTCCACTCAACACTTCCAACTTCAGGAACTTTTGTTAAAAGAAGTATGGATAAATGACCCTTTCAGCCAGAAACTCACTGTGACCTAAGGCACTGAGCTCATGAAAGGCATTAAAAATACTAACGCTTCATAAATCCCTGCTGACAAGAACCAAATCAGAGTAAATTTTTTCAAGTTAGAAAGCCAATTTTTTGTTCTTGTAATTAATTCAGATTTGAGAACCTGACACTTCCAAATGATTACATTTAATTTATAATCTAAACCTGAATACTGATAGACAAATGACTCTTTAATAAAACCCAAACCTCAAAGCCTGTAGGTACACAGACATACCTTAAAAAATTGCAGCCTCTCTCTATTTCTGCCAAATTCCATCTCTTGATTTTTCAATACTGTCTCAGGCCTAGGAAGAAAACAAGTTTACAAGTACTGTCATAATTTATTTCAAATTACAGAAGAACAAGTTGTAGTTTTAGTTTGTTTGATGAAAGACTTATTTAAGCTTGCAGGACTCTTTGAAGTGGTTTATTAGAACAAAGATAACTGCTCCCCTATTACAGCTTTCTGTAAACAGTGAGAAATAGCTGATTTCATATGTGCTGTGTCTGAGAACCTGTTTATTCTAGGTATGGTTTGCCTAAAGTGTGTGATCTCGAAAATACTTCAAGAGATCTATTCCAAGCATGTGCTACAATACACAGAAGCTTTTTTGCCCCCTATCAGTCATCTCACATCTCAAAACTCCATACATTAAAGAACCGTGATGTTCACTAGTTCAATTGTAACTATCCTCCATTTTTGTATTTCCCTCCAAGCCACAAGATTTTGTCACAAGTACTCATCAGTACAGTCCCATAAAATGAACTATCTTTTCTTAGTATGTGTTATTTATTAAGATACTAATACTTGTTGTAACAGAGTAATCCATAATTTAAGAGGAATAACCTCTGCTTTGAGCAGCTGAACAAGGAAGGGGACACACTTGCTTTGTACCAGGAAGGAAGTCCTCAATTTTTAGAAGTGTATTTTACAGTCATGACCTTTCCCTTTCTTCTCTGCAGCAGCAGCAGGTCAGCAGCTCTCCTGCTTCACCAAGCCCCGAGGGACAGTCAGTGTTCACACTGCAGCTTCATAAATACCACGGCTGGTGTGCTGCCAAAACACCAATATTGCTGAAAACAGCACTCCTTCTGCATTCCTACACCTGTAGTGAGCAGGAATATTTCCACATCTATAACGTTACCACAGCATTCAACACAATATCACTGTGGGATATAGATTTGATCAGCTTTCTAATTGTACACCTGTCCAGCACAGGCAGATAGGGATGTGAATAGTCCATCAGGTAAAGAGGCAGCAGCTGAAGGATGACTACACACAATTGGCATAGATGGAACGGTGCACAATGACCTGTTAATAACACAGAAATCTGGGAGAGGCACAGACATGAGGCTCCCCTGGACTACTACACAGGCAGAATATTTACTGAATTTCAACTCAGTGACAGATGGACTGTGAGATCTTGTACAGGCTGGGGGATGATGTATAGGCTAGTTCTTAGTTCTTTAAGAGCGAGAGTCTTCTGAAAAGTTATTACACAAAAGCTATGAATTACTTTAAGAAATAAATTAATGCTTCATTGAGTTATTCGCTCAGGCTTGCTTTGCAACAGACAGAATTACTCCTATGCTCAGGTGTTGTTACAAAGAAATGAGAGAAGTAGTAATATTTAATTTAAAAGTCACAGCCATGAGCCAATGGGTGGCCATCTGCAGGGTGTTCAGTAAAGCTCTTCTTGTAAAAAGAAAAATTTATTGTAGACTAATTCCTATCTGCTACATCCGACCTACTTCTAGATACTGATACAACTTTTCTAAGGCATGGATGAAAAAAACAGAAGGATGTTTAAAAAAAAAAATCCCATTTCCCTGAGCTGTCACAGGTAGTGCTCAACAACACAAAGGTACAAAACAATTTAGCAAAGGAGCTTTCATACTCAGGCACAGGCTGAAGGTGGAAGGGGCAGAGGATAGGGGTGTTCTCAATCTGCGCAGAGAAGGGTCCCGAGCTGCGGCCAGACTCCCCCGCGCTGCACGAGCCCCTGCAGCCGCTGTGGCCCCGGCATGGGGGCAGCTTCCGAGGCTGCACCTTCAGCGGGGACAGCTTGGCCGGCGGCTTCTGCTCACCTCCGCCGGGGTTGGGAGCATTCTGTATTGCACTGCAACGTTAAACACAACATTCATTGAGACACTGGGAATCTGGTTCTTCATATACACACACGTCTCTGCCTTGTTTTTGTGCAATCCCTTCAACAGATTATAAAATAGTATCTGAAAAAATAGAGTTATTTTATTACAACCCTGTTGCAAAGTAAACTACCGCTGGATAAGCTTAGTTAAGTAATGTGGTGTGGTAAGAAGTGAACAGAACTGGATTGTCTGAAAGATTAACACCAAACAACTCCTTCCATTTGTTCACAACAGACCAGAAATCTTGATAAACAGCATTGCAAAGGCTGAACTCAGAGTTTTAAACTTGGAAGGTGCGGTTGGAGTCTCATCCAAATGGGAGACTGAACTTGTTTCTTTTTTTAAGACAGTGCTGTACATGTTCTGTTAAAACCACAGAGGAATGATTACAGGCAAAGCTTTCTCAAGGAAAGAAACATAACTTGATCCTTTACTTAGGCTTTTAATACAAATTCTCAAAGGCTCAGATAAATTGTATACACTATCCAAGCCAGTCAGAAGTAAGAGAGAAAAGCTGGGTTTTTTTAAAAAATAAAGTCCATATAGCACACTACCCTCTATTTGCACAACATTCAGTCTCTGCAGGAGAGCAAAGAAAGCTTATTGTGAAAAACTAATGACTTTTATCTCTCTCAGTAATTATTAAATCACAAACTTGCAATTAAAGCCACTGCTTCCTTCTGCCTCAGTAACACAGCCAGATACTTAGTTACTGACTTGCAGGGTATTGCCTGGCCTCAGAGGATACCTTGTCTAAATCCCACCCCAGCCCACCAGGCTGCGACCCACAGATGGGAGCTCTCTATAAAAGCAGCACAAATCATCCTGCAGCGAAGGGCTTCTTATCACAGGCCAGCAGCTGCTGAGCCCCCATACCTTTCCAAAGTGACGCTCCAGAGGCTGGATTTATCATTACAAAGCAGCATGTTGAGACCTCTTGCCAACACTTGGTCTGCCTGATAATTTTAGCCTGGCCTAATTGCAAAGGAATCAGCTGTCCCTCCGGACACAGGCATGGACAGAGCACAGATCTGACACAGCACACATGCAGCACAACAGATCATCTATAGCTTTTTGCTCTTCTAACACTCAGCAAACTGAAATCCTGTGAGTATTTGGAAGGTCGACAGAAATGACTCACACACCCATGTCCTTTGACCACAGGCTTTTTCCCCATGAACTTTAAAAAAATTTCCAAAGAGCCTGCTCAGTTTATGCAATTCTGCATGGGTTTTGGAAGGCTCCACAATCCAGGGGCAGGGGACAAGGCGAAGGGAAACTGCATTATTTATTATTTACTTCAGCAAGCACTAAACAAAAGCTCCACGTTTTTCCTCTTGTGCAGTATTTTTGTTTCTAGCAAAGGCAGCCCCAGGCTGTGTTCATCACATCACTGCCTGTCAGAGAAGGAAAACCACGCTGGTAGCTTTCCAGTCCCCTTACTTTTCCAGACTTCTCCAAGCACACTTCTCTCTCTGAAAATATCTGCAGCCTCACTTATCTGGTGTTAAATCAAAGCTCATAAAAAACCCAAACCAGTTGCAAGCCATGAGCTGCAATGACAGTCTTTCAATATGCCCAGCAGAACTGCAGGCCCCTTCTCTGGAGCTGTGACAAGGCAGCCCATTTGGAAAAAACAGCTCTGTTTAACTTGTACAATAAAATCAGAGCAAAGCAAAATAACAAACGCCCTCTGCCTCATTCTCTTGAGACACATTATTTTCTGGAAACCATGCCAGATCCCGTTATTTCATCCCAGAATTTGGATTATCAGTCAGCTTCATCCATAAGGCCTCACAAACATTCTTTCCCTCATGAGTGCTTATCAATTTTTATCCAGCCCTTTTTCAGATACCACCAGGTCTTGTTTCAGGGATCCACACATGGCAAATGATTTGATGGGATAGTAGCAAGACCTGAATGAATCCACACTTCAGTGTCAGACAAAAATGTATGGCTTGTGGGAAAAAAAAAAAAAGGTATGTTACCATTTGCTGAAATCAATCTGCAGAGAATGGTCAACAGTGAGATCAGTTGGGCAGGCAGGATTGACTTTCACCGGATCTCCTCCAGCATTTCTCACAGCTTCCCTCATGGCAGCAAAATCGACCATTGCTGGTATTCCACTAACAGACGGAAAAACAAAATAGTAAAACAACATGAGACATTAACTGACTGAAATGCACAAACTTCTTTTTAATTTTATTCAAGTCTAGAACTAGCTACATCCTATTTCAGAAAATATACCTGTTATTCTCTAAATTTTAAAAGACTTGAACCACTCTGAAAGTCACTGGAGTTGGTACACCCTCTCAAGCAACAGCATGTTTGAAGACAACGATGGGCCCATCTCAAAGATAACCACATTTTTCTTGTGTCTTTTGCTTTGCTTCACAAATTTGATGGTACTCCAGCACAGAAAGGGTCTTTAGATACTCCTTACCCTTACAACAGAACCTTGCTATGCAAGCAAAGCTCGTGCTACACATTTAACACCTCAGCATGTATTATTTGTCTAACAGAGCCATTTCTGAAGCTCGTAGCATTTCACAAGTATATTCATCTTGCTGTACAAAACAGAGAGGGGCAATGTTTATATAACACAGTACTACATAAATCTTACTGGCTTTGCCTGCTAAGCAGATGTTACCTCATTTTTATTATCATCATAATTCCTTTTTTTAATTATCTCACTTCTTAATAAATATACAGAGTCAGCAAGACAGCTTGAATTGAATATTTGCAAATTACTGAAGGACTGCCCTTTTAGCTATGCCATAGTCAAATCACAAAGAAAGTTAATATCCTAAGAGGCTGCTTTTTCAATATAAGTATTATTCATGGATTCAACTGGATTACTCATTGTGGAGTAAGCAATATTTAATCTTCAATTATCTCAAGGAAGGACTGTCAGTGACAGTGTGAACTGTCAACCATCTGGCTACAGCCAAAACACCACCACTTCCATTTGTGTTCTGGCTCTTATCCTGTGAAGTGTTCCTTGCAGGCCAGCAGTTTCAGTCTTGCCAACCTGTTCCAAAGCCAGAGTACTCCACAGAACAGCTCCTACCCTTGCATCATATGGAATTTTCATGAGGAATCTACTGAACAGCAGAGGCAGTGCACAGGTTTCCACCTGGGTATCAAGGGGGAGGTGTGATTTATTCTCAAGCCAAAGAATCGAACACAAACTCAGTGAGTTTGCACAAGTTCTTTTGGGGGTTTTGCCACACACACACTCACGTGAAGTCTTGAAGAACAACTCTGGCAGGACAGAAGGGCACTTCAACATGGTTCTGTTTTGTTTTCCAGTCCAAGATGTTCATAGCATCTGTTTCTTTCACTAAGAAGCCATCGCAGTTACGGACACTGGACTCAAACAGCACTCGGATGGAGTAAGGCAGAGTATCTGGGGTGAGGCAAGGGACAGACCCCATGAGTGCAGCACTTGCAGCTTACGCAGTTTTTTTTAAATTACAATCTCACATTTCTACGGAATTCCACTTTTCTACGGTTTGGAAGGATAAGAGCTTCAGGAGCCTGCTTTTCCACTTGCCTTTGGGTTTGATCTTCCTCACACAATATGGAACAGTGAGTTGCACAATGTACACATTGATGTGTTATCCTGTAGGATTTTTATGGGAGATACCAATGGCTGGACCACACTATTCAGACAGTGACATTTAACAAGGTACCTTATGCTGGCAGGGGAGAGATGCAAGGAATATAGAACTGGGATTATTGATCAGAGCAGGTGAAAAGCAACAACTACTGGAATACTCAAAATCATTTTAACTGTAAATTTCACATTCCATTACTCAAGATACCAAGCCAAAACCAACCAATGTCAGAATATTAATTTCAACAAACAGTGAAATGCCATGTGCCCTTTTAAAATTAACACATTTCATAAAATATAAAGAAGAACATTTCATTAAACACAACTTGAGTTAGTTTGCTACTAGGACTAAATTAAGGTACTGACAACCAGCAGTTTTCTGCACAGAAAAAAAAAAGGGAAATGGAAATGAGAATGAATAAAAAGGGAAGAGAAAAAAACCCTAATGCCATTATTCACTGCAAACAAAACAAAACAAAATCATCTCTAAAGAAAAAACATCAAGATTAATTGACATTTCTCCCCCAAATCCCACTGTGTTCAGCATCATTCAAGCAGGCAAACAGCCTCATAAGAACAGTGAGAAATACAAAAAAAGTTAGCTGGAGGAAGGTGAAAAAATGAAGTTCAGGCTTCAACAAAAAAAAAAAGGTCTGGTGGTCTCAACCTTATCCAGTGGTTTGTTCACAAACTATTAATATAGAATTTGCTGACCCTGTTCTCACTGTGTCTTTCTCGGATAATATCCACTGTTTTCTAGTTAGACAAGTCACTATTTTGAGTTTAAGATTCAAGGAAACTTGAGTATGAAGATGTCATCAAAAAGGACTAACAAACCTTCACACCACCACTCACGCAATTTAAAAGCCAGGTTCCCAGAGGAGAACTGGTTTGCTTTCTTGTGGGTTACAAACCTCGTTGCCCCAGGGGCTGCTCAGCACCAGCTCTGGAGAAGCAACTGCTTCTCTTCATGAGGCACCAGCAAGCTCCTATCTGCAGTTTGGGGCTTCCCAGGGTACAGGATAGCTCCAGAAATGATATCACATCCAGCACAGGGCCCTCTAGGAGGCTCTGGGACTGCCCGTGCCTGACACACAGGAGCTGCAGGGAGACCTGGGCTGGCTCACCCCCAGGGGAGATGGTGACCTGATTGTAGTGCCCAGCACCTTGCGGGGACTGCAGCCAAGGGGAGGCCTGACTTAGCAGAAGTCCCCAGTGAAAGCACAGAGGAAGTCCTAGGGTGCAAGGAGGGACACTGGGACTGGGTACAAGGGAAAAGCAGCTCACAGGGGGTGCAGTTAAGCACAGGATCATGGGAGGCAGTGGAATCTCTGTCCTCCCAGACTGGCACAGCTTAATCATGAAAGGTTCCCCACATCAGCTCCAGCCCCTGCAAGAGCCTGGTCTAGATCTCCATATGTCCTCTCTGCCCTAAATCCTTTAGAGCTCTTCTCATTTTCCCCATAAGTCTTAAACATTAGAAAATTGGCAACTAAATCAATTAACATTTACATTACTAATCTGATTAATATCAACCAGCAATTAATGTCAAATTACAGTCAGAAGCCCCAAGGCAGAGGGCAAACAGGTAAAACTCAAACTGTTCTAGCAACAAATGCAGTGAGCAATTCCAGATGCTGGATTTGCTACCAGTGCTGTCCCACACTATGTCTAGACATTATTTAGTATTTTGCCTTTTTAACTTGAAGTTAACATGAGTCTTCCAGCCTCTGCACGTAACTTTCTGTTGGAAGACAAAGACCCTCTTAGTCTGTTTAGACTCCTGAGAATACCTTCAGGAATACGTATTGCGGCTGCAAGCTTTATGGCACATTTTAGCAGAAAGTTGTATATTGTTGTTTTATTTCCACTCCTGTCACGAGGCTTTTCAAAAAACTGCTGTGGAATTGTCTGGTTTTGTTACTATCACAGCACTGCTTCTCCCTGGACCAAGCCACAAACAGAAGCAGTTTCCTCCATGCGTGCTTATCTGAAAGATTGACTTTGTTACCACAAGCAGGGGAAATTTGTGAGAGCACATAGCTGTTGCACAAAGTTTCAGCAAACACTGTGCCCCCTCTCTCTTCTCTTTAAACAACAGGGAGTTAATAACTGTGGTCAAATATGGGTTTAAAGTGAAATATCCACTGGTATTTTTTTATTCAAGAAGCATATCACAAATTCTGTGAATAAAGAATTCAGACCTTGCAAAACTGAAAAATATCCCGAATGCCTTTACTAAGTAAGTATTTCAGTTTAACATGAAAACAAAGGGAGAGACTAACGCCAGTATGCTTTGATTACCTGCAAGACTAAAGCCTGTTCAGCTGGCACTGAGCAAAGCACCCTCCCCTGCATGGACTCCCCTCCCACCACACGTGCAACACTGTGAGTTTTTAAAGGCACTTGGACGCAGAGACCCAGTGAAGGTCTTTCTGGCACAGACAGTTATTGCATATTAATGACAAACTGAGATTAAGCAACAGCATGAGCACCACAAAACCTCACTCTACAGCAGGAGCCATGTTCCAGCAAACAGTCACCTACTATGTGAGGCTGCTGGGGAGGTGAAACTAGAACGCCCTGAAGCTGTACAAAACTACAGTAAAAGCTGTATTTATTTTTGAAGCATTAAATAGGAATTCTTTGTCACTTCTTTTTTTTCCCAAAAGCCTAATTCCTCTGATTTGGAATACTGTTGAAAACTGCAGAAACACCTGTATTTTCTTCCTTACTTTAAAAAAAGCTGCAAGTACTACCCCTGCCAACTCCATAAAGCACTAAGAAATTGGGAAATGATCAGCTTCCAAATACACCCATCAGGAATTCCCAACTGCATCTCCTGCCACCGCAGGGCAGCCAGTGTGCAGTCTGCTGCTGGTACCACCCCAATTACACCCCCAGAGCATCGTACCATACTTGGCGCCTCCGAGCTTCGACACATTGTAAAACTTTTTCTCTGGGTGACTTTCCAAAGCTTCAATGGCGGGCTGGTAAGGGCTTCCTGAGAGACAAAACAAACACAGTTACAGCCAAGAACGGGTTGTTTCAGCACTGAGAACTCGCAAAAAGAGATCTCATTTCTGATTCTGCCAAAAATAACGTTCCTCTAGACTGTAAATAAATGCAATATGGAAAGGTTTCTAAATGGATTGAGACACCTTGTGATGTGGATGTGTGACTAAGGTGAATTTTAAAAGCAACAGTAATAGCAGGTACATACAGGTCAATGCAGGTCACCAGCACAGCCTGAACACACCTGACCTTTGTTGTCTCAGTTTGCCATCTACACACAGGATAAGACACCTCACCAGCGCAGATAAGAGACATGGGTTTTAATACAGCAAGAAGCGCAACGCGTTGACTGCCAAGCCAACGTCAACGGAACAAAAGACAAAAATAAACCTCGTAGCAGCCATTAGGTGCCCAGAATAAATAACACCCGGGAGGCAGCAGACAGCGGGGTGGGGACGGGGCCGCTCCCCCCATGGCGGGACCCCCGCGGCCCAGGACACTGCCGTTCGGCGGGGCAGAGGGCGAGCCGATGCCCCGGGCCGCGATGCCCCGGCGGGCGGGGCGGCCCCGTCCCCGCAGTGACCGACCTGTCCTGGGAGGGTCCATCGCCGGCGACCATGTCAGCGTGAGGGAGCGGGCCGGGGGGCGCCGGCGGGCCGGCAGCTCTCGCGAGACTGCGCCCCACGCCCCGCCCC
>VZTE01003934.1:346979-390044 GCA_013397775.1 Eulacestoma nigropectus
CCGGGCGGTGCCCCCGGGGCCGGGCCTGTCCCACCCCCGGGCGCGGCCCCGTCCCGCAGCGCATCGTGCGGTGCTGAGGGGCTGGGATGGGCCGGGGAGATCGTACGCTCCCACTTCAAGCCCCGTCCGACCTGACGTTGAACTCTTCCAGGGATTGGGCATACACAGCCTCCCTGGACAGCCTGTTCCAGTGCCTCACCACCCTCACAGTCAAGAATTTCTTCCTAATATCTCATCTAAATGTCACTCTTTCAATTTGTACCCATTCCCCCTTGTCCTATCACTAGAGTTCCTGCCCACCTTCCCTGTAGGACCCCTTCAGGTACTGGAAGACGTTGTGAGGTCTCCACACAACTTTCTCTTCCCCAGGCTGAATAGCCCCAATTTCCTCAGCCTGTCTTCATAGGGAAGGTGCTCCAGTCCTCGTGGCTTCCTCGGGAGTTGCTCCAACAGTTCCAGCGTCGTCCGGCAGGGTGGCCCTAAGGACAGCCGGTGCTGTGGGCAGCGCTCACCGGAGCCCTGCGGGCACACGGGCACAGCAGCAGCGCTCGGAACACAACACAATTCATGGTGGTCCCGCCTCCCACTGCTCAGATGGCAAAGGGTGGCCCTTATGGAAATCAACTTGTGCTAGGCTAGCAAACCTCCCCCAGGGCAGGCCATTAGAAGCCTCCATGAGCTGAGTCCCAGTGCAGGGCATGAACATTACCACAGCCCACTGTGAGAGTGGAAAGGCGTGTGCTTGGTGTTCTGTCCCACAGCTGGGCCTGACCTGGCTCTTGCTCTTAGTCTCTGATGCTAGATTTCTTCAGAAGGCTTTTTCCTTTTCATATCGTTCTTCTTTTCTTCCTCTTAAGTAAGAGGCCTTTTTCCTTAGCTGGATGGTGGAATTTTAGTTTTGTCTTCATCTGTAGTGCACCAGTAGCAGTACATGAGGCCACACTCACAGTGGTGAACAAGTCAAGCAATAGTCGTTTTTCCAGGCTATAAGACATAGATAATACCTAGGGTTTACACACTAATGCAGCCAGAACTCACCACTAGGCTCAGGCAGAAAAGAAGATTACCAAAAAGATGTCTGCATCTCAGCCTCTAATCAATCCATTTTCCCTTTTGCCTGCATCTCTTGTGACCTAAACTGCCATTACCTTCCTTAACAGTGACAGAGGGACTTGACACACTGATTGCAATTATTGTACTCAAAGCTGCATGAGCAAGCCTAATTCTGGCCTCTTTTTCCCTGTTCTAGGTTACAGGGATGTCTGGCGTATCTCTGGTAAACTGCAGGCAGAGGGAACGGGATGGGTGGAAAGGAGGTGGAGAATGTGGCCAAGATGTGTCTAGAAGGGCTCCCCAAATTCTGCTGTGTAAAGCATGTTCCGAGTGCCCAAAGCTGTCTGTCTTTGAAGAAATCACTCACATGTGACATCTCAGTACAGCTTTTACCCTTGTTGGATCAGTGCAGTCCTTTCCCATGCCAGAGCCCTGACAAGCAGCGAGGGCTGCAGCCCAGCCCAGTCCCTCTGCCCCAGCACACGTGGCTGCCTCTCATGCTGGCCACGCGCAAGCTCCCACAGGAATTGGGCACGAGTGTCTGGGGTCAGTGCTGGGAGCTGTGGTGACAAGCACATGAAGTGTTGGCAGACAAATGCTGGAGCTCTGTCTCTTGACAGATTCAGATAAGAAGCGTCTCCAGGGATGTGCTGCACCATCACTCACCGGTTGTTTTCCTTTGCCAAAGACACTCCAGTCCCGCAGGGCTCAGTCCTCAGGATGCCAGTGACAAAACGGCTGCTGGTTATCTCCCACTGCTGGCTGAAGGCCAACTTCGGTGTGTCAGGTACCTCCAGGGAAAGGAATTTTAGGCAGCGTGGAGTATTTGTTGTTCATATGAGAAATCCTTTAGCTGCAAATGTTTAGAGGTTTGTGCCCTTCTTACATACCAGACAGATTCTTGGAAAGCAAATTCCATATATATTTGGTTTTAACACAATGTTTGGCTTTCAATTTATACTGAAAATTTTCTTTCTTTTCTCTTATTACCACCTGAGTTACTGCACTGTTCTGCTTACTATTTTTTTTATATGATTCTTTTAGAATTAAGTCCCTTAAGGAAATGTGGGGCTGTCTAGGAAGAAAGATGGTTTTGCAGCTTCCAGAATGTATTTTCCATATCCCAGCTGGCATCCAACATCCTGAAATAAGTCAAATTCAAGGGAGAGCTTATCCAGAAGAAAGAGGGGATGGGTATTGCTGTTTTGTAATTAGAGCTGACAGAAGCAGGCTAAGCAGAGTCTTAGTGAAGAAGAGAATGTGAGTAGAGGGAATTACATTGTGCTACTTGTGTGAAAGGCAGTCACTCCACAGAGAGAATTTCAATATTGCTGTTCACCATATTTCAGCCTTCAAACAGAGAAAGCAGTTCTGCTGTGGAAAAAACTGAGCTAAATATTGCTCTCAGGTCTATGTTCCACAGCACTATCACAGAAGAGAGACCACAGCAAGATAGAGAGAACCCAGTGCAATGCAAGACACTTTTCTAGTTGTGCCCTTTTTTGTCTTCCTCCGTTTTCCCTATAAAGACAGATGTCCATAGCAGGGACAAGCAGACAGCACCCACGCCATACATTCCTCTGCAGGAGAAGCAGGTTGATCCAGGAGTTTGAAGTACAGCCCTTTGAATCAAATCACTTCTAATCCTGGCTTCCATATGACTGCTGTATTTAAAGCTCAGATGCACTAAATCTTACGCTGTTCTTGTAAAGCAGTGAGAGATCTTTAGAGGAAGGGAGTAAAACTTCATAACTACCTATAGATGGAAAAAATAACACAGCAACCTGGTTTTATTCCAACTGAATGAATATATGAGATTTAGAAAGGAAATTTGGGAAACCTCTTTAGAATATTTACTTAAGAAATTTCGGTCAGTCCAATCAATTGAGTCTAAAATCCACAAGTGAATGTACAGAGAGGGTAAGACACACAGTAATCTATGAATAGTCAAAGTTGGGGCTAGTAGGGGCAGCTGATTAAAAAGATCACAAAGATGTTTTGACATGGTCACATTTCAGGAACAAACTGAAAAAAGGGCTTGTAAAATTCAGGTTGGACAATTTGTAAGAAGAAAATCAAATGGTCACATTCTTCTATGTCTTATGCCACAGCAGCAAAGCCCCAGGAATTAGGTGAGCTGTAAACTGAGAACATGGCAGGCTAGAAACTTCAGTAAGAACATGACTGAATATTTTGTTTTGACACCACATGGTCTGAGATACAATCTTTACTTCTGTAAGTTTATTTTTTTTGTAATACAGTATCCTCATTGCTACCGTAAGTTTTGCTTTTTATTGTATATTGCTTATAATTACTATACAAAATCCCTTATGTCAAAGTAAGTAGATTAATAACTGCCAGAGGAAAAAGCATTTCTTCTTGACACAAGGTTATGGCAATGAGTTTGTGCTGCGTGAGCCTGTGTCACAAAAGGCACTGAAAGTCAAGTTCCTTACCCATGCCAAGGCTCCACTAAGAAAAAACACTTCCTAGATTTCTCATACCTGGAATATTTGTTACCTCAGACTGGTGTTTATTAATTGATTCACTGCTGGCAATTCAAGTTGCTGTCCTAATTTTTCCTCTAAAATGCTGGCACTCAGGAAATAGAAAATTCAGTTTCAAGCTTTTCTTACAAGAGCTGCCATTTAGACAGATGTACACAACTCTAACACCCCTTTAAAAGTCCCTCCCTAGCATTCAGCAGACTCTTAGTAAATCAAATGATAATGCTGTCTTATGAATATCTAGAGATAGCACATGAACTGTTCTAAGGTTCAGGCTGGGTATACGAAGAGGCAGAAGTACCATGGAAGCTGGTTTTCAAGACTTATTTCTTGGGCTCAGTACATTTTATTATCCAGATGAAGGAAAGAGGTATTTAAGACGATTTTTACTTGTGAGAGAAGTGTTTGTGTACAGGATCCTGCAGAAATTGTGTTTGGGAGAACAGCCTTGCTGTGAAGAGTTTATTAGTACCAAAAGGGAAATTCAGTAAACATGCTTACTTACAAATACATCATCTAATAGAGGAATAGGGTGGTGAACTTTCACTAATCTGAAACCAGGCACCTATTTTCAGGTTGCAGCGCTGTTGGGCCTCCTGTATCATTAGAGAGTTTGAAAAATCGCCTTTTCTAGTTACTCGACAGAGTCTAAGTGTGTGCAAAGTCTTTTCCCAGAGATGGCAGGAAGAAGAAGGACTCTTTTGTGCTGATGGCAGATTAACTGAACTCTGAGTTGTGAGCCTGAGGTCTTCATTTCAGGAAGAGCAACAAGTGACTGGGGAACCTCAAGCTACACTGCCCAGCTCTTAGAGCAGTCTGTGAAGTATCAGGCTTAACAGCCCTAGAGATCACATCTGGTTTGGTTCAGGCTGTGGTTGTTACTGACATGCTTGTTTTAAATGGATGGCATCTGTTGCCTTCTTTCCTCAACGCTGCTGGAAAGGGAGAGGGGAGGCACAGTTCAGCTTTCTTACCTCAGGATTTTTTGCAAGCTTAGGCACTGCTGGCCTCTGGGAACGTGTTTTCCTTCTCAGGAAGGCAGTGCTTACCTGCCATCTGCTCATACATGCTCTGGAAAGCCAAATGGCTTTCTTTCCTCACTCACTGCAGGAGAAAGCCTAATTTGGCAAGTACCACTTTGGGTGTTTCTCACACCTGCAGGGAAAAAGGTGACGGGGGTGGAATGCTGGGCACTGCTGTTGGATGCATCCCAGCTTCAGAGAGCACAGAGCTCCATCCCCTCAGAGAGGGATGGCAGCAGGGAACACATTGCATACATCTACAAGAAAGAATTTGGAGGATTTAGTGACAGTTGGCAAGAACAGTCATTAAGTAACACCCTTCAGCACTAGGCACTGCAATTCCCTAGTGCATAAGGGCAGTGTGGATGGTGTTAAAGCTCTTCTTAACTGCTGATTGCTATTAAATGCTTCTAATATGATGACAGCCCATCCACACGACAGTCCTTAGTCATCCACGGAAACCTCCACAGGACAAGCCACTTCCTGTTTTGGTTTTCTGGAGAGTTTGGATGTGGCTCGCAGCAAGCTGTGCTTTGAGCTCAGTCACTGTGACCCAAAGGACAGAGAGGTGTTGGGGGTGTACTCAGGACTTCTTAATGTATTGCACTGTTGGAGGCTTTTAGCAAGATAACCCCCAACTACTAAAGCTAATGACCACTCAAAACCATACCTGTCCTTCCTACAAACTCTTAACAGTCTGATCTAGGAACATTGTATCATCTATCTTAGAAAATGGTCCTCAAGTCAGCACAGGGTAAGAGTCCCACAGACCTGTGTATGTGGCATACTGGGAGAGAAATCTGCTGTGGGAGCAGACAACTCCAATATTTCTGTCTAAATATTGTCAAACACACTTTTACTGGAGGTGGAAAGCCCTCAGCTCTACAAGGAGAGACCTTCAACTTATAACCTAAAATAGGAGGGGTGCCTGAGCAAACCAATCTCCCCCACTCCCGGACCCTGGCTGAGAGAGGCAGTTTTCCTGCCACGCACCATTGCAGCTCTCTCCACAAAAAAGGGTTGTGCTTCCTTCCTGGAGTGCAGGCAGGGAGGCAGATGGAGTCTCTTTTCTGACACCTCTTTGACCACTAGAATTAGATGTTCCCTTCACAGCTATTGTAGCTTGCAGGAGGCTGGATCGAGTGGCTCCTGCAGATGGCATCTGCATCCTAGGGATGGAGTGAAATCTAGGCTAGAGCACGGCAGGGCGTTAGAGAGATATCAAAGGAGCTTAGACAACTCTGGACCCTACTTCTTGTCACTCTTTTGTTCAGCATCCCACTGGGATCACCCATCTGCAGCTCTTTAACAGAAGAGAAGCTGCTCCAGTCCTGCTGTCCTGGCTTCTTCTGCACAGACATTCTGAGCTATTTTCTTTTAAATTTGCACTCTCTGTTACTCACTTCCAAGTGCAGTTAGAGTCTTCCAGCCCCTCTTCATCCCTGCATTGCTGCTAGAGATTTCTGCACCCCTTTATCCACAGCAGAGACGGAAACACTTGTTATTGCTCGTTTTACAGTCCTCACCATCTGAAAGTTTCACCTCCGCGTGGCCTGTCCAAGGAAATAGCTGTCCTGCCTCTGCTGAGCAGCCCCCTGGCACACAGGGGGTTGGCTGGCTACAGCAGAGCTCACGTGTCTTATCAGTGCAGGAAGAGCCAGGTAGAGCATCCAGTCCTGGTGCCCAAGCCCAGTGTAGAGGGGCGAGCAGAGCAGGAGTAACCTGGCATCTCCCATACTCACAGCCTCACTTGTTCGTGTGGGCAATTTCATTTCCTTGCCAGTAACCCCCACCATCCCACTCATCAATGTTGTGCTGAAGGTTGTTGCTGGGAAGTGCACAAGTTATAGGGATGGAGACTGTTAGGTCTAAAGCAAACACACAGCACAGGGAAGGAGGAGGAGGAGGAAGAGGAGGAGTGACTAGAAGAGCAAGTCTTTGAGCTAAGCTGAGCAGGATGATGCAGCTTCCAGAAGGAGGGACAGCAACAGCAGGAAGGATTTTTAAAGTCAGTTGGGGAACAGCTGTGCTGATTTTAATCCAACTGGACTGAAGTGGCTCCAGAAGAGCCAAAAAACTCTTTGATACCTACCGCCCAGGCAATAAAATGTTAATCACAGTTGAAAGTCTTTGTTCTCTTAGTAGCAGTATTTTTCTGTTTAGCAGAAATATACTGCTGCCTCCAGTCCCAGACCCCACTGTCATATGGACCGTGCACGTGTAACAGAGACTGCTCCCACTGCAATGGCTTCAGCATCTGAGAGCTGGCAGGGAGCTCAGAGTACCACTGACCATCAGGAGCGGTAGCACGACCCTTCTGCTCCCACAGCACTGCCCTGTGTGTCAGACACTGCTTGGCACAGGCAGGTTTTCTAAAGATGGGTGATATTGTGGCTCTGGGGGTTTTTGCAAATGTGTGGAAGTCTAAGAGAGCTAGCAGGGCAAATTTAAAAAGGCGCAGGCAGAGGTTGCAAGGGCAGGTGTGAAATAGATTCTCAAAAGTATTTGAAATGATAAATCAGTAGAGGAGAGGCCTTGAAGGGCCTCATTTCTAACCCATCCTAGTGAAGTTAGCAGTTGGTCTCCCTCTAGGTCACAGACTCCCATGATATATGTACATTCTCCTTGGATAACAGATTAAACCTTATTAATATAGGCTGCCAGCTGTTCTTTCAGCACTGATCTCTAAGCACAGCTATTCCAGTGGTCCGTGTCCCTTACACCTACAGCCTTGTTCTTACCAGACCTTGGTGACAACTTTGTATTTTTTGTACATAGAACAGGCCTACCTTGCTGCTCGGGGTTCACAAGGGCTCAGGCAGTGCCTGCGTTATCATCCAGGAATGCTGTGAGGAGTTTGACAGAAATGAACCAGGCTTCCTACTTCCCCATATGGTTCACCCTATCCTTGAATTTTCTCCATTCCCTCACTGGCTCAAAATATGTGGTTTTATTTTTTTTATTGTTTCATTTAAATTATGTCCCAAATTTTCTAAAAAATCAGAGGACGTAACACAAAAAGACGCTTGAGCCTTGCTGCATTATCAGATAGCATTAAGTGTGAACTGATAAGGTGACCAGTATTCTGTTTTAGAAGTGCATATAGTTTAGATTTCTTTCTCTCAGATCTTTTCATCACTTTCAGGGATTAGGAGAATCTCCAGGCTGCCAGAAGGCTCATACCAAATGCAGGCATCTTCTATATCATCTGACTGAAGCTCATGGCATCATCTAAACAGGAAGAGGAACTTGGAACAAATTTTCCTGTGTCTCTTGTAATACTGTTGAGTGCCAAAATTACTGGGATGTTTTCTAAAAGTGGCTGCTTTTTCAGCAGAAATCCTACCCGAAACCTACTGAGTTTTCGTAGTTTCTATCTTCCATCTCTAACAGGAGAGGTTTGGGGTCTGACTGATGTTTCTTGACAAAAAGAAGTGTATTTCTGAAAACATTCTGACTGTTTTCCACTTAATACTGTTTGCTGAGATATCTCATTTTGCAGAGGGCACTAGAGGTGCTACTCCTGCTATCTGCAAAGGTAGAGAGGCCATAATATACTTCTGATATTCATCATATATGTTCATGCTTTCATGATCTCAGTGATGATTTCCTGCCTCAGACTCTTTTGTACACATCTCTTGGAGATTTTAAGTAAACCTTCATCCTTGTAGTTTTTGTCTGTTTCTGCCTCTTACTGCATTAATAGGCTCCATTATGCTATTACTTTTGTTGCCATCAGAATCTAAAGCTGAGGTGAACTCTAGGCATAGCCTGTTTCCATTATTATCTTTATTTTGAAGGAATCATTTGTCTTCATTATCTGCAGCTGCATCCTGAAGGATTTTGAAAAGGTACATATGATATTTTCCTCCTTTGAGAGCTTGGGTTTTATGCAGGGCTTTCCCCCCTCCTCCTGCCTGTTAAAAAAAAAGTTTCCGCTCCACTGCTGGCGTGACAGTATAGAAAGTGTCTTGCAGACAGACTGTCTCTCAAAGAAGCAAGAATCCTAAAATCCAGCAGATCCTAGCCTAAACCCCATTCTTTCCCTGCTGCATTATGAATCAGTGTACCCTGCTGCAGTTTCTTTCCCTCTGCAGTTTTCAGCATACTCCACCTTTTTAATTTCCTCTGTAGCTCTGCCTACAGCTGGCAAACTAATCAGTGCCTAAGCAGTGCACCTCAAAATATTTGTTTATGCTGAATGAGTCTAGCTGCATTTTCTGTTTCCCATCATCTGCTGCTCAGCTTAATCTCTTTCAATGTTTGGTTCAGGTACTGAGCTCAAAGAACAATTATATTATTCAGGGCAAGGAAGTGAGGCAGTAGAAAAAAACATAGCATGAGCTAGCTGTGAAAATGAGTGTTTGGCACACTTTTAGCATGAAGAGAAGCAGAGACTTTTAGCAATAGCACAGGTAAGAGAGTTACGAGGTCATTGTGTGGACTTACAGAAATGTACAATTCAATTTCTTCCCACTACAGGGTCAACGTGGCTACAGACCTCTGTTGCCACAGAATATTTAATGTTGCAAACATCTGGCTTAGACTTAGCTGTTGAATATAGGTAATTTCAGCTTCACTCCTTTTGCCTTCAGTCAATCCCTCCCATAGACTTTGTTGCTGTGACCTACATTGTGAGCAAATGCTTTCTAATGGCATTTCAAAGGAAACTAATCTTGCACTCAGACTGAATCGTGGCTGGATTTATCTGTGCTCCATACTCTGTGCATATGTAAGTTTATTTCTGCCTCCATCCCAGAGCAGCAAATCCTAAATCATCTGTCCTTACACACAGGCTCACCTGCAAGGCACAACTGCCTGGAAGGAAGACTTCCAGGGCTTTTCTTTCTCCAAAAGCTAAGCTGTTGCTGGCTACAAGGACTAGAGATTTATTAATGCTATTCAATGATTTTCAAAATTCTAATGTGCAAAGGAAGATAAAAGCTTTAATTAATAACTGCAAAAACATGCCATAAGACTAATAATGATGCTCCAGTAATTACCACATACCCTGGTTATACTGTGCTAAACTAAATCCCCTATCCAATTGTACTGTCAATAATACACCATGTGGAGAGCAAGATACCAGTGTCAGTGTTTTCCTTGGAGTGAGGCATCCTTACAGCCTCCAGAGCTCTGGGATCAATAATGAGAGTGAAAGAAAAATACAAGAAAGGCAGCTACTCAGAGAGCTCTTTTAAGTTAAAAGATGTACTGTGAGATTTCTGCATGAAAATGGTGACATTGAAATGGCCCTTTGAGAATGATGTATCAATGTTAGTCTCCTAAATGTGTCACGTACCTACACCCTATGAGGCAACTTTTTCTTTGTTTATTTATTTCTCCGAAGTACACAGCTCATTCCCTTCCTGTTAAAGGTGCTGAAGCATCTACTGTTGCAAACCGTAAACTTGTCCTTACAGACAGTGCAATTGTCCTGTTCATGCATTATTAAAGCCTTGCTATTACAAAGGGACAGTCTGATTCAAGCCTTGCTGGCACTATTACATTTACACAAGCACTCACTCCATAAGAAGGACTGCTCCAGAGAAAGCGCTACATTTATGGGCTTGAAACATGCACTATCACACTCCCAGGTGTGGAAAAGTTTGAGTTTGCTTCCCTCTGAAGCATCCTCTCATAGACTAAAGAGCAATAGAATAGAATAGCACCAATCTCTTTCCAGTCCCCTCCCAGGACATCACTGGGATTATCCCTGCACCCATAGACTCCTTTACCTAAGTGAAATGCTTCATGCTGCCACTGAAGCTACAACAGGGATGCAAAGGGGAATGAAATCAGCTGCAGTAATTTCTGGCACTGAGGCCCAGGGCTGATGGGCTTCCTTCCAGGGACATCTGGTCATTAACCCTCAGAAAATAAGGGCTTTTAGGTCCTTTCAGTCAGGACAATGGGCTATATGCTAGGAAATGCTAACTTCATGCAGCAGAGACTTAATCACACCTTTTGGGACTTTAAAAGCTGGTAGCTATTGATTGAGGCAAGGGTGATGAAGCGAGGTCACAGCTGCCTTCATCTTTCATATGGGGTCCATGGAGACCACACGTAGTAGCATGCAGAGTTCCCTATTGATTCAAGTGGCTTGGCAATTAAAAAACCCTGTTTTCATCCTTTCAAGTCATTTACCTTTCACCAGATGAAGCCAAGAGGCTCAGCCAGTTATCATGGCTGCCCAACCAAGCTGGATGCACTCAGCTGTAACTCTAGATAAAGCTGAGCACAGCTTCATTTCATGCAAGTGAGAGTTGCCTGAGACACACACACCCCCCAACAGATGGGGCAATGTTTCCTGGACACAGACTAAGGCCAAAAACCTGGTGAAGTGAAAATGGTGTGGGTCTGGAGAAAGGCCTTGCTGTAGGGAGAGCTGAGAGGGGAGGCCCTAAAGCAAGGCTGTGTGAATGATTTATTTTCTGTGCTGCTTTAATCCGCCTCCTGTTCCTCCATGTCACCACTGAAATTTAAGAGATGATAACCTCTGTGTAGATCATTTGAACCCCATGAGGAAGAGGAGTGTGCCTTTCTGTCCCCAGGACTGTTGTCCCTGGGCAATTACAAAGGCTGAAGCTTGGGAGGGCCTCAAACCATCTTTGTTGAGCACATAGCACAATAGAGTTGGGGGCAGTAGAGGGGCTCAGTCCTCCTGTGCACTCCAATAATACCAATGGTAACAACTATGGCAAAGGCACAGTCTCAGCCCACAGTTTGCTCTGGGGCTTAAAGCACACATGGACTTCCCATCAGGGGAGTGGATGTATCTTTTCATAAATCACTTTGTTGCCTAAATAAAATAAAAGGCCATTTCATTTTCTTAGCCACAGTTTTATAAAACAATAGTCAAGAGTGCCCAGTTTATCGTGCACGTGGATGACAAGCAGAATAATGCATTCAAGCTACAAAGATTCCCAGAAACAATAGAGGACTTTGCCACATGTTGTGGAGAAAACATCTCTGGTGATGGCTCATGCAGGCTGAATGCCTTCTGGCTATTCTTGCAACCCTAAGCATGAGAAGACAGTAGTTATTATACAATTATAAGACAAATTATGCCCCTAAAGTCATATATACAAAAGGTACTGTTGCTATTTTTATAGTTAGAAATGCAGCTGGCACTCTCCAAATGAACTCTGAAAGAAATCCCTTATGCCTACACCAGTAGTTTCCCTGAGCAGCCTTGCACCAAGATCTCCTGGCGCCGAAGTGTGTTTGTGCTTGGACAGCACATCCTAAGCAGCTTCGAGCAAGGAACCATCTTGCTGCCAGGTGAGCAGCACTGAACACAGCTTGCAGGACTGAAACCTTAGCTAGGTGGAGTGAAAAAGCTATGTAAGACATCCTTAAATATAAAGACACCTTTGCATCTATTTTCAAGGAATAGAAGTGTGTCCTGAACAAACACCTTCTGTTCATGGCTGCAATTCCTGACCATTCACCTTCCTGTCATTTCCTCCATTCCTGAGCCTTATTCCTAGACTCAACCAGAAAGGCTGACTCTGTCAGGCAGGGGCAGAGGAGGAGCAAGACCTGCTTCCTTGGCCAAAGCCAAGTTTTGGGCTGCTGATTAGCACTGGCTCTGTGTATTGCATCCTCTACCCTGTTGCTCCATGAAGTCTTCTCACATTTTATTGCCATGGGTAACCCTCCAAAGCCAGCTAGTTCCTCCCATCTTCTGTGCAGCAATGTTAAACTCTGGACAGTGCAGAAAGTCAGTGGACTCCACTGGGAACATTTGTCCAAACTACAGGGAGAAGACTTTATTTTAAAAAGCGCCTTTACATATATGTGGGTAACTATGGTAGTAAAATCCTTGCAAAGTGACAATGCAAATTCATAGGAATAAGTTTAAAATTGCTGCCCAGGGTGCAGTATAACAGGGTGATTATGTGCCTCCAGCACTGGTTAACTGGGAGGCAGATTCATGCCATTCTCAGCCAGTGAACACTCTGACGTTTGTAGGTTCTCATCATTTCCTTGAGACTGATCTCATCTGTTTACGACCAGCTATGTGAACTGTTCTCTTTACCAGCTGGATGTTACTGGGCTGCCATCAGAGGCTTGTGCTGTGCCCAAGACAAAGAGTGGTGGCCCCCCGCCATCCCCACGGGCTGCCTCTCCCTCCAGCCACCCAGCTGTGACGGCTGCTGCTTGCGAGAGGAACGCCGAGACTGTGGCACTGTTGAATTGGCTCCAGAAACTTAACAGTTAACTCCTGTCTTGCTTATAGAGAAATGTGTTTTAAATTCTTATCCCAATATCTTCTTCTTCAAGATACCAACTTTTTCTCCTCAATTTCCCTCTGTATTTACTTAGTGTTATTAGATGATGAAATCTGGCTAATGGGCACCCTAATTATTGCAACATCCAAATGACAGGCTTCGGGCAAAATGATAATTACTCATTCAGAAGTATTCATAAAACGAACATATCCTGAATAAATTCAGGCTTAATTTAACAGGCCGCTGCACTTATTACAAGCATTTAGCACATGCAATTGTTTAAACTTAGTAGAGAGCAACTTACTCTTTCAAAAAATATCCGGGTCAGAAGTAGATGTAATCATCATTTGCCCTAACAAGAGCAAATGTCAAACAGTTTAGGAAGCTATACAGCAATTTGTTCAAATACATGTAAGTTAAAAAGCCTACAAAGAAGCTCTTCCCAGGCTTTTAATTATGGCAAAGTATCCAAACCCTTCCTTAAATTTTGTTTCTCAGCCAAAATCAAGAAAAAAAAAAGTGATAGAAAAAGTTATAAATTTCCTTTCTCTGCTCCTCCTCCCTACCTTGGAACAGATTCAGGGCTTTATGCTGAGATCCTTCTATGCTTCCAAGTATTATATATGAGACTTTAAAAACTTTGATAGACAATGGAGAGTGTTCCCCACTGACATACTAACACACTAAGTACTCTCTATGGTGAGAGGGGAAAGAGCTGTTTGAATTCATATGAAAAATCTCCTGTGCTACAATGTCAACCCCCACAGTAAAAGCAAAAAGCTTTGGGAAAATAATGGAACGGTTCATTTCATAGCACCATTCACCCTACCTGCAGGAGAGTACTGTATTCTTTCTGTCACTAAAACTGTGTCACCTGTACGTCTTTCATTGTATTGCAGCCTGATTTCCCAAGACTGGGGGGAGGTCCTCCAGTCATGCCATCTGTCTATCTTTCAGTCAGGTAGAAGTGAATAACTTTTGAACAAAATGGGTCACTTTCTAATAAACTGAAAGAAAAGTAAGAGAGCACTGTGTTCATCTTCATCTAGGGCTACTAGAGCTGTGTGAAAACCAGTGACATGATGGCTGTTTCACACACAGACAAACACACACTACACCTCTCTTGCCTCCTTCTTCCCTTTCTTGAAAACACAGTTTTGTGTCCATACTGCTTGGGACCCTGACTATGAGGTCAGGAGAAACATTGCAAGGTGTCCCCCATCCCAAGTCCTGGAGTATAGTCTTAGATATTTTTCCAGCAGGATGAAATGTTTGCAGTAAATCAGTGAATTAACTAATTCTCCTGTTACTTAAACAATAGCAAGGAAGACCTGAAAATGCTCCTTTTACAGGACTCTGACCATTCCCATAACTGCCCTGTGACCAGTTTTGAAGATTTCTTTTGTTGCTGCAACAAAATCAACAACAGCAACATTTCTGTATAACTTGTACTAATGGAAAGCATTACAGATCCTTACTGTTTATTCTTCCTGTTCATCAGATAGTATTAATATCAAGTTCATTAAAGAAATTATGGAATAAATCACACTTGAGGGAACACGATGCCAGTCAGGCCCAGATGCTTCCAATTTACTTCACTAAAATACTTCTGATTAAAACACATTACTGGTGACGTGCCTTAAAAGGAACTTGGACTTCAAGCTCTGTAATAACTGCAATATGTTCTCAGTCTCTAGCCTTGCCACATGCCTAGGTTCAGTGTTAAAAACTCCTGCAAAAAGAGTTATTAGGTGCTTACTTCAGAGACAGACTTTCTCACTGCAGTCATTGCCGATGTCCTGGCACACCCCATGGAGGATCATGCAAATTAATATCATTATTTAGATGTTCCAGACTGACTACGCATCATTATGGCGGAGTGTCAATTCTACATAAACTTCCACATATGGAACAGTTTAAAAATCTCCCGACTGCAGCAAGAGAAATGGAAAGCAATAGCTTCAGCAATCACCAACCTCTTAAAAGCAGCAGAATCTCAGCACTGACATAGACTATATACTAGTGCTCAAAAGATCTTTCCAAGTAACTTTGATATGCAGGCTCCCAGGAGTCTCAGGGAAGAGTCTTAGGCACCGAATTCTGGAGGAGAGCGGACCTTTACATTGACCCACTATAGCTATTCCTATCTGCAATGCTGTAAGATCACTGCAGCTCCAATTGCACCTTTATCTCCCAGCAGCAGCAGCTACTTAGACACGAAAGCTTCAGCCCTTTGAAAACTTTCTGCGAACTCATCAGACTTATGATGAAATCAGTCCCCCACATGAACATCCTGTGAAGATTAGCATTGAGATACATATCAGCAGGGCTTTTAAGAAATCTGTAGTCACATCCTTTCTGCTTGAGCAACTGAACTGCCTCTCCTTGTGAGCAGCTGGTTTGTGCAGGAGAGAGCTGTGTCTGGTAGAAGGCTGTGGTATTGTCTGCTGCAGAAACCACCTTCTGTGTCTGCAGCCTCACCACCTTCTTCTCTGGTGGCAGTAGGTCACCATACAGCAAATTGTAACAGCAAATCTTACTCAAGCTTGTACAAGAGTTTAGCTGCCATGTTCCTCTTTGTTCTGAGAACATGGCAAAAGAACTGTGTGCCTGCCACAGATCATGTTGGCGGAGCATCAGGTTGTTCCTCTTCTGACATGGTAGTGCTAAGAGAGCATGTATTTTAAAAAAATCCAAAGACTCTGGATTCTGCAGCCTTGTGGGATTTGGGGCTTCCTGTCAGCAGAAATAGTTCTCTTTGCACTCAGTGTGCAAGAAGTGATCACTTGAGCTAAGCAGCACTAGGTCTGCAGAGCATACAGTATGCAATGGGACAGCTCTGATCCACACAAAAAGAGCTGGTGGGACAGATACGTGTGAACTGAACTGTTCAATGCAGTATCACATTTCTGGCTGAGAAATTTTTTTCATATTTTGAGTTTCCCACAGTGAATTAATTTGAATCCAACTTCACTGTCTGATCTGTTTACTGGTTAGGGTGTTTATTTTTCCTGAAGAAAAACAATAAAAGTTTTATGAAAGCAGCTAAAGAGTAAAGTATGGATAATCAAAGGAAAATCCTAAAATGAACTCTTCTTGCCTTAGGGCAGAGAATATGGCTGCTGGATCCTAGTGTTCCACTCGTGGGCAAGTCTTGTTGTGATAGGTTACCCAAGTGCCAGGTTGCTGCAGATACCTGTATAACCCTTTCTTTGTCTCGCTGTAGCAGCTGGTTATCAGCGTGGCCTGTGCAGTGCTCAGTCCCAAGCCTGCAGGCACAGAGGCTGGCAGTCACTTGCCCAGTCACAGCCACCTCAGTTGTGATGCCCTCAGGCTTTGTCCCTGGTTTGCTGGTGCCTTTCCAAAAAAGGCACAGCTCTCCTGAAGATCCAGCTTTGTGCAGATGTCTTGGATACATAGGATATCAGTGCTTGGAACCACAGATGGTTTCCAGCCCAAGTGACAAAGCCTTAGCAGCGTGAGGGGAAGCTTCTGCTTGCTCACTGATACACTTAACTGTGAGCCAGGCTCTGTCCCTGGCTGATTATCTAGAGTCCCAGACAGCATCTCTTTGACTTGAATCTGGAAGACAATATCTGTGAAGTCCTTGGGGCCCTTTTCAGCCATTCACATGCTATCAAATAATCAACAAACCACTTATGTAACCCTAAGGTGCTCCATTGTCCTGGCACCTTTGCCTAGAAAAGTCCCTCCCTCCCGTGAGCAGAGAGCAGCCATCTGAAGCTTTCAGGACCCAATTCTGCTAAGCAACGATTTAACCCTCAGACATAATGAGACTTAATTTTTGTGGATGCAAGCTACAGTAACTCTACTCTGCTTCCATCACCTCATCTGGGGGGGGGGGTGTGAATTCATGACTTTTTACGCAAAAAGTGGATAAAACTGTCTCTGTTGGCTGCCATGGCATTATTCAACTTCCATGTTCCCAAAGGAGCTTAATCTCAGCAATAAAAAAAAAGGCATGAGACAACTGCAAGGCTTTTGGCCAGTAAATTCACTCCAAATCCTTGAGTGCCTAGATTTGAAGGCTTTTAAATCCAAGAGGACTCACAAAATGCAATTTGGCCTTTGCACTTTCAACAATGAGCCATAAAACTAGCACCCTGGACCAGTTCTTGTCTCTGTTCATAGGAATTTAGCCATGCACTGGTAACTTTATTATAACTTCACAAAAGTCAATCAAGTGGTGAAGCTTCCAAACTGAAATTATTAAAGAAAGGAACTTCTGTCACGCCAGACTGCAAACGGAACTTGGGGGAACAGCCTCAAGCCTGGAAGAAGAAAGTTCTCAGTTATTCAGGGTAGCTCAAATCTCCAGAGCTTGTTTCTAATCATAACTCCTACAAGCTCATTACATAGCTCATGCTTGACTACTTGGATAGCAGTTGCCAACTGGATGGAAACCTGACTTGGTATTTTCCAGTTGATGGGAAAGTTTTCTGAAGGATATTCGCTTGAGTAGCACAACAGCTTAGTTTGAGCCTTCCTAGAAATGAAACACAGAAATTGCTGCTTCCATTAAATGCACTCACTCTCTTTAGACAGTGTGAGGTTCATGCCAATACCTCGCTGAACCCTCACAAACTGTGTATCAGGGCTGTTTTAGACACAGGTGGAAAAGGTAATTCCTAAGAGTAGCATATTTTCTTGGAATGGCAAAACAGCCCTGCTACTCACTGGCTTTGTCTCTACTACTTGCCTCCTCAGCTTGTACCAACCCCCACATCCACCACACACCTTCTTGGAGGTGGAGGCAAAGTCTTTGTGGTGTTGGTGGGCTCCTGGTGCTCTGGAATATGACTTGTGCCAACGTGTCCTGCAATAAAGTGCTATTTACTGCTCAGCCTTGATGTGGCAAGACAGTTTTGTCTGCCTCCCTGAGCATCTTTGAGCTAGCTCAAAGCCTGGCACTTTTTTTGTGGAGTCCCTTTGGCACAGCTGATTGCACAAGGAGATCCAGATACTCCCGAAGTGGAACTTGTTTATAACAAAACACCCAACTATTTTAATTTGAATCTTAAAAGAAGATAGAAAATAAAGATAGATCCCTGTCATCCCCCCTCATGGTTTCATTCTTACTGGGGGGTAGCTTCAGCTGTATCCAAACCGCAATGAACTAATTTCAGCCCCTGCCTCAATGTGGGCCAACATGCACAGTATTTAATTGATACCAATAGAACCAAGGTCTTGAAAATAGGATTTGGCTTAAGGTTAGAGTGTGGAAGAAAATAACCCTCTTTTCAGCTGCATAAGTTGAGTGCTGATGGCAGAGAAAGCAAGCATGACCTGCCAGGGCAGAGGAGACAGAAAACCTTGTATGCTTCTCTCCTTTTGTGCTTCTCTAGCCACACTGCAATAAATAGAACAGCTGGCTGATTTCTCCATGGCAGTTTGACAATCCTATCAAAGGGGATTTCTCTGCATAGCTATGTGAGGGATGAAGAGACAGAGTAATGTATCATGGATGTCCCAAGATGAGTAAGTTTTGGTCCTGTTTTCCTGTTCTGAATAGTGAGCACAATCCAGTGAACAGGGCACATAGTCTGCTAATGCTAACACTGAATCTATTAAAAATCTTATATGATTGTGTGACATGAGGCAGAAAAATTATTCTTGCAAAGATAAAACTGGTCAGATAAGCTTGTATATTGCACTGAAATAAGTAGTGCTTCTAGTCTCAATCTCCAGATACTTCCAAGGCTGAAGAACTGAAGACTCTCTGGTTCATTGGTGTCTGTTCAGCTTGAATCTAATACTTGATAGTGCTGGGGCCAGAACTCTGAGCCAGAACAAATACATTAAATTTGGTGTTTCTTTAATTCTTGAACTATGGCCCTGGTTTGTGAAATAGTTGCTCAAAGAATGAAACACTGAATCACCAAAAGTGACAGTTGTAACATGGAGGGGGAGTGAAGCCTCTTTGTCACAGGTGAGAAGGTAGGAGAAAAGCAGCATTCCTCAGCTTTATTTTTTTATGGCCAAAACAACCAAAGTCTGTCAGATTCTTCTGGTTCTCTGATCATGCCTGAGGTGCTTGGGTGTGATGACAAAAAGTATTAGTCACGATCACAATGTTATTTGTCCTGTAGATACAGCTGGGTTTTGTACTTGGGTAACGCGTGTCTCAACAGGGAAGTTTGGGCATTCTTCAGAGACGCAGCAGGAAAGAGGGGAAAGATCTCGCCTTGTCTTGTCTGGTTCAGCTGAATCACAGTCCCAGCAAGCACAGGATACATGAATTATTCCTCGACAGGGAAAAAGAGAGGACAATAGAGAGGAGAAAGAAGGAGAGAGGACAGAAAGAAGGAAAGAAGCAGAGTTCTGGGTTCGCGAGAGCAGCTCTGTGAAAGGCCTTGCCATCCACTTGCTCTCCATCCCTTTGTGTTGCCCTAGCAGGTGTTCCCTGACAGCACAGGACCTGCCAACAGCAGGGAAACTCCACACTGACTTCAGCAGAGGGTAAAAAGTGTTTCAGTCCTAACCAAAGCACTGCTGGGTTTTCAATTAAAAACATCCCCAAACGGCTGTGAGTTATGCCCAATAAGTTTAATAACTGAGGAAACCATAGCAAGTGACAACTACAAAATACAAAGCAGACATGAAAATTGATGGCATAAAAGTGGGAAGGAATAGTGTCTGAAATGAAACATGAAAGCAAAATCCACCTAACAGAGGATCTAGGTTCAGATATAACAGACATGGTCACATACAACACCGCATTAGTAACAGCACACACAGATACTCGTTATACTGGGGGTTTTCACAGTTCTCCACTTCATCCCAGATGACAAGTAAATTGATGTTTTTACTCTCTTACATAAATTCTTGTGCACACAACATCATCAGCACCAAAAGTCTGGAAAAGAAATAAAAATCAATCAGAAGAGATAGAACCAGCAAACATTAACACCATTTCAAAATGTTATTTTTACTAAAGCAGTTAGTTCTACAGCAGAAATACTTTTTCTTATGTCTTTTGACAGATGAGAGTAAAGAAAGAGGAATGCAACGTAAATGACCTGTTTTTCAAGGCAGGATGGATTTTGTCAGAATGATAAATGATGCATAAATTCTCTTTTTCTGTAGTTTCTTGGCATGAATTGATAAATAAACACGAGAAAAGAAAAGTGAATTTGGAATGTACTGTTGTTATATTTAGAAACAGTTGCAGCACTTTGAACTAGAAATGCTGAGGGTGGAATTCAGATGGCATGTTCCAAAGGTATTCTTTGATATTTGCAGATATAAATCCAAGCAGGCAAATGAAGTCAGTGGAGGAAAGATGAAGACCAAGAGAATATACACCTGTAAACAAAATGCTGCTGCAAGCTGCTGACACCCCATGCTGGGATACCAAACCCTCTCTTCCAGGCTGGACTGTGGGCAGTGTCAATGACAACCTTCTTCCAGGACACTGTGACCTTAACCAGTGAGTTTGTTAACGATGATAAGGATCTGTAATGCCGTACAGATTATCAGGACATGTAGGCAGGACAGTGATTGTGGCAGCTGTCTGAGAAAGCCATCTGAATCCCAAAGTGTTTGTATGTAATTTCAGGTCTGGTAGGCTAAAATATAAGCAATTAAACATGAAGGAAACAATGGGGGCAAGAGTGAGGAAATAGAGACTGCAAAAAACTTCATGTTCAGCTACCCCGACAGATGGTTTTGAGCTCAGCACTAACAAGCTCTGAGGTGGGATGTCTGGTTGTGGTCACTGCCAAGGTCTCACTGAAAAGCACACATTAAGAACTACCTCAGTGTGTTATGAAAATTCAGCTGGGCTATTTGTTTTAATGCTTTCTACACCTGTTTTGGCCGACACTTTGAAAGGACTTGGCTTTAAAACTGACTCTGGCTTATATTTTGTTCACTTTGTTGGGGAGACAAGTCTGTTAGTATTTTGGAGATATAGACTTTGTTTTTATGCATATCAATATCATATCAGTGCTTAATATACATTTTTAGCTTATACATGAATACATTTGAAAATGAACAATAAAGGATGTGGATAGTTCTCTACTGTCTACAGCACCAGCTGCAAATACCCTTATTATGGCTTCCTTCAACATTTCCAAAGTATCCACAAAGGCAAAATTATTTCAGCAGGAGCTTTGCCAGAGAAAGAAGTAAGAGCCAAGACTATCCAGAGCTCGAGGCTCTCTGTGGAGACTGTAAGGTCCCTGTGACAGTGATTGTCTTTCACATTCAGGCACTGCTAAGCACAGTGAGGTTTGGGTCCCCTGCTGCTACTTCAACATAAATCATAAACAGTAGTAAAGCAGTCCCTGTGTAGTGTTCTTCCAGAGCTGGCACAGCCCCAGTCTGACAGTTGGAGCTGCACAGCCATGCAGCCACATCTTGTGATGTGAGCGGGTGCCACATCAGCCAATTCTAATGAGAAAGACTGCAGCAGCCGTTTGCCAAAACTCGTATAACCTCCCTGGTAAGTCTATGTCTGTTCTTTCAGGCAAGTTGAGAGAGAAACTCCTTACCCTAAAGCTGTGCAACAGCAGTTATTCTCAGAACAGATCAGCAGTTGTATTGAGAAGGAGCACTGCAGGGAAGAGTAGATAGAAATAGATGTGATTCCTACTGCAAGGGAGCCACTGTAGATCTGAGTGTCTAAAATTGCTGTGTCCAGTTCTAAGACTGTGCTCCTGGGCAGGGCTTGCTCCTAAGACATAAGCGTAGTCTGACTGGTAGCTTCCTTGGAAGATTCACAGGTGGGAGTGTAGAAATAAAGACAAAAATTTGTGGAGGAAGAGAAAAGACATAGGACTTTCTGGGAAAGCTCAGTAGTATGGGTGAGTACCAGCACCACAGACTGACTGTTGTGCACTCAGAGAGTCACAGCTCAGCATGCTTGTGACCCAGGTCACGGGCTCCTCATTTTGTACTTCCAATATCCAGCTCCAGCTAGACTTCTGGACTTTCGAAAATTTCAGGCAAAGGACTGCATTCAAGTTACTCTAGACAAAAATCAAGTGCAGAAAACACGGACATAGTCAGGGAACCCAAATTAAAAAAAATCAGTTGCTACACACAAGGACTACGCAACACACCAGTCTCACAGTCTGGAAAGCCACTATAATTTAACACAATAGTGTCTTTAAATCTAGATTGTAAAGAGATGGAAATCATGCAAAGCACAATTACAATTATTCTGGAGCACCATGTAACCACTGGGCACTCAAACAACTAAGACATCCTTTCCTTGAAGACCCAGCTTAGCTTATGTGGCCTCTGACCTGTTTCAGGAATAAGCTGCATTTTTTAGCACTTAGATTTCCTACCTTATACACATTCAGATGATTAACAATATAATTGAAGCACATAAATAAAGAGCTTTATTGTCACAGTTATGTACAGGTTTAAATGTGAACTTACACAAAAGGTGTTTCCCTATCTTATTGCAACTTACTATCATTGTTGATAAAACTCCACTGTGTTGCTAAAGAAAGCAAAGAGGAACATGTTCAAACTTGCTGCCTTCTTTTTCTTGTGGTAACTCACAGAAATGTCTAAGGTACAGCTGGGCCCAAGGTCAGGGGAGGATCCAAATTAAAAGGCTGGTATTCCTCTCTCCTTCACCCTTAAATCCTTGTGTTTAGTGGTAGGATAAAGCAGTTTAGTGTCTATGGTTCTAATTCTAGACTCAAAAGAAGTGATAGTTCCTGTTACAAGAAGCAGACTTTAAAGATTTCCATGACCCAAAGCAGTGGAACTTCTAAATGAAAAGAAAGACAGTGAGAAATCCTGGCTATTTGGTGGTGAAGTTCCATCAGAGCAACTAAAAAAAAGTGCAATGCTACCAAACTGTAATTCAGATGTAATGAGAAGATGCAGGATTTTCAAACACCACCTTCTCATCAGCTTGGAAAGGTTCCACTTATCTCATATAATGCTACAAGGCAAGGCTGCTATCTAAATCTAAAATAGGATTTTAAATGTGCAATGACTGCAAATTACAGAATTGTTTTCTTCACTTAGCTTGTCATAATCTGTAGCTAAGAGTCCAAAAGCACACTGCAAACAAAGCCCTGTGCAGGGGGATAATCCAATAAATTGACCTCTCTCAGTTCACTCAAAATCTGATGACCACTGACATCATGAGAGATTAAAAGAGAATTACAGGGCAGTAATATATTTCTGTAGAAGCAAATCTGCTTTTTGAAGGCCTTCTTTATAAACATTTGCTGAGGAGCCTTTGTGGTAAGTGGAGCACACAGTATAATTAGGAAGAGTGTCATTGAAACAATCACCTGGGAAAGATCGCTTCTGCCAGTGTGTGCAAAAATCCCTTTATCTGCTCATGACTGATCAAAATGCAAAGGCAACTTACAAAAGGAAGACAGAATCCATCAGCAAACCGATGGAGAAAAGAAGGTATTACTTAAATGAATCCTCAGAAAATTCTTTGCCCATGTGCAAACTTCCATGTTATCTAGAATAAAGCTATAAACCTTCACAACAAAGGCGTATTGCCTATTTCCATTCTCCTCCCGACTCCAATAATATTTTAAGAAGGAGGTTGATCCCTAAGAGGCCATAGTCACTGAATGTGCAGCCCCCACTTTCAAACTTGGATATTAAAGCAAATAGCCCAATACAAAACCTCACTTTCCTCAGGATATCAATTAGCAGGACCATGCAAAATTAGGTCGTTTCTCAAGGAGCCTAAATGTCGGTATTTGTGTTTGAGCACTGCTGTATTATACAGTTTCCTCAAAGTCATGCAGCAAATGAATGACAGAGATCCGAGACAATGGTATCTCCCAGTTATAGCTGAAAGCCAGTGCACAGAGGACATCTAAGCTACAAGTGATATTACAAAGGGCTACATTCAGGATCGGGTGCAGCCAAAATGCAAATGGCTTTGGCTTCTTTCTTTGTTTGGGACGTGATCCAGACTAGGCTGTAGTAGTGAGCAGGGGCTGTAGATTCCTAAGCCCCCTTGTAAATCTGCTCATGGCAAAGAGTAAATTAGAGCATTAGGCCCATGCAACACACACATGTATTATTACAGGCTCCTGAACTTCTATCAAGGCTGCTCTAATGAGGACAGAAGCAACCCCCTCATTCTGAGCTTGATATGAGTAGACCCTCCTTTTGATAACTGATTTAATATAAGGCCACTCTCCAAAAGTTATAGAAAAGTTAAACACTTAGGTAGTTTAACACTGTTCGATACAAGGCTTAGACACATCACAGATTTCAGCATTCCACTGCAAAATCTCTTTCCAAATCTGCATTGACCCTTCTCACCTACTATGTTTCATTTTAGAAGTCAGCAAAATAATTTTAAAAATGTTCACTCGCTCATCTAGGTTCCACAGTTCACCACTTTTAATCAACTAAGGCATGATTTTTCTGAGGAGAGAATGTAGAATAGAAATCGTGCTTGAACCCCCACCAATGTTCTGATCTTTGACCCTTGCTACAATTGATTCTGAGAACCCCTGTGTGATACGTGAACTGTGTAAAATGTGGTCAGAGGCTGTTTTTAAAGCCCCTCTTCAGTAATCATCCACCTTAAAATGTTTGGGTGTTATAGATTAAACTTGAATCTATAGAGGCATGAGCAGCCGTGAAAGCAGCAATGCACCCAAACTTTGAATAAAAATGTGTCTCATTTGAATAGCCAATATTTGTAAGCAGCATCCTTTAACTTTGCAAAGAGCAGACCTTTTGTTCTTCTGACTTACATAAGTGATCGATAGCTCATTAATGTCCCTGACAAAAACACACAGCAACAACAAAAACATTATGACTATAATAAAGGGAAGAAAAGGCAGTTAATTCCAGATCATCATTTTCAGACAAGTAAAGGAAATACATATTTTTGTTTTATATTCTGATCTTGATTGCTCAAATGCTAACCCAAGTATAGTTTATGAATTTAGAGTTGTAAATACAGATATCCTGACTCTCTGTATGCATTACAATCCTGAAGTACAATATAAAGATACAGTCAAGACAAGTAAATGTGGACTTTGGTGGGGAACTACCCTTTCCACCCTCCCTTGCTTGCACATTCCATGTAGTTTTTATCTACACTGTTTAGTAATTCTAAAAATGCAGCACTGAAATCCCAGCAAGTGCATCAGATGAGATTAGAATAAACAGCTCTGATAAAAGAAGTTGCAATGTTCTAGTTTTAGATCAAAGTTCTAGTTTTCAGATCATCTTTTTTACAAAGCAGAACTTGATCCTCCTTCCCTTCCTTGGCTGAAAGAACTCTTTTTCTAACAGGACTTTAGACCTAAATCTGTCATTGTATGAGCCAAATATTTATCTGCTAATAAGAGAAATTTCATTATCCATGCTGCAAGGAGCTAAGGAGAACTGAAGGCAACTGAAGGCAAAGAAAACTTTTGCTAACTAAATAGTGTGTTCTCAGCATCTGTGTACCAGAGGACATGATGTGACTTGGAAGACCATCATTTTACTCCAAGGAAATATCTTTGAAGAACATAAGGAATTCTTCTGCTGGTATGCAAGAAAGATTGATAATTATACAGTAATATGGTTTCTATTTTACCTCTGTCGTAGTCATGGCAATTAAACACTGATTTTTTTTTATTATATGGGATAATAAATGCATTTTATTTAATATGATGTGTTGGAGAGAAAAAAATATTCTTACACTAGGAAAATATCATAAACAAATGGATCCCCTAAGTAATGCAGCATATTAGATCAAAATTATGTGGCAAAGCTCCAACATTTATGCAGCCAATACTAACAGAGTAAAACTAATTCCTTACCCCCTGCCTGTTACCCCAAGCCTTTCTTCAATTCATGCCTCAGTCTAACACAGTTTAGATTCTTTCTTGCAACTTCTTTCAAACAGGATATGACTTTCCTTGATTTCTTCTGCAAATGCTTGTAAGAGCAAATAAGGAGTCTCGAGACTTCCTGAAAGATTTCTTTGGATAGAGAAACAGAAGCAGAGCCTTACTGAAGCACATCAGAGAGAGTAAAGGAACAGAGAACATTTCTTAGGTGAGTAGGGAGATTTGAGAAGCGTGAAGATGGGAATTGTTAAGTATTTGAAGCAATATGGGCAGCAAAACTGAATGAGAATGAATTTCAGGTCCTAAAGATCCCTAAGAAAGCTCTGAGAGTGGAAGAAGAAAGGAAGGAGAAGACAGATCTCGTCTTCTCATTGTGATCTTGGTTTTGAAGAAGTAAGATGTAAGTGGGGGTTTGCAGACTCAGATCCAAGGAAATTTGCCAAGCATAAAATAAAATAATCTAAGTTGAATCTTTGTTCACTGGAGTGAAGAAAAACTCAAACAGTGGAGAGGCAAGAGATCAAAAGAGCCTTCTCACTAAGGGCTCTTATTCCTACCTTGTTCCCTTTTATAGCTGCTGAACACACCTCAGCCAATCCCTTCAAATAGTTTAGCTTCTAAAGACCAATTGTCTGAAGGAATGTTCCGGGGCTTTAAAATTAGGGACCACAGACAAGAAAATGCAGCTTATCCTCTTCTGTCTCTCTCCAAACAGTAGAACCTTTTGTTGCCTCCTAGAAGGGTTAATTTTGGCCATTTCAGCTTCTGCAAAGGACCAGAGATCTCACACCACCATTACTCCCAGAAACACCTCATTGCTGAGCTTTCAGGTGTCAGATCTTGACCGTGAACCCACGTATTTAAAAGAGCTGTACATTCAGTCCCATCAAATGTCATGAGGGCTTGAAAATACTTGTCCTGAGGACCAATTATTGTCATTATACTTAATAAAGCAAAAGAGGGCACTATGCTCAAAAAAAGAGGTAGGAGAATGAAACTGTATATCATATTGAATAGTAAAAAACCCAGAGAGAATGATCCCAATGGATCACTTGGAAACAAATACCATATTTTCATAATGACCCCGGTAAAATCACACAGTGCAGCCAATGAACGTAATTCCAGCTTGCCAGAGACGGGAAGGGGATCAGTGTGGGGAAATGGAAACCAGAAGAGAGTTAACAAAGCCTTTGCATATAAATCAGGATCATTTGAGATAAGAGAAGGGAGATGAAATCACTGTAACATCAGGTGCTAGATTGCTAGCAGAACAGTACATGCCATGGTGGTTTTCTTAGTTTAGGAGGGAAATTGATAAATTGGACAGGGTTAAAAAAGCACTCAAATAATGATTCAATGAAAGCTTTCTTTACATTGAAAGGCTCAAGGTCTTCCAGTGGTTTAGCTTAACAACCAGAAAGTTCTTCTAAGAGGTGGCTTGATCAGTGGTATTAAGAGAAATATTTGCAATAACAAATTTTAGGCATATTAATTAGGTTCTTTTATATACAATATGTAATGACTGGAAGTTGAATCTACACATACACAGATTAAAAGTAATGTGTGTATTTTAATGGCAAGGAAATTAACCAGTAGACCGACTTATCAAAAGTTCTGAGTTCCTACAAATGGAAATATTTTAATAAGAAGCAAGTTGTTCTGATTTATATCCTAATTGGAAAAATAATTAATCCAGAAAAGTTCAACAGACTGTATCAAACAAGAAAAAAGGTTAGATGGCTTTAAATCTTTGAATCACTTTGGTTTCTTATCCAGCTTCATTATTCTTCCCCAGCAGGGTAAGTTCACATTGCAGGAGGCAATTGTATTATGAGCAGCTTTCTTGCTTTGCTCGGAGCAGTGCACTTTATTTAACAGCTGCCTCATTAGCTTGTTGCTTAAATAATAAACTACAGAAATGTATTGTTAGAAAGCTGGAAAAGTTATCGTTGAGAATACTTTTTGTCCACTGCATTACATAAAAAGATGCAAAGCAGAGATCAAAGTACTTTGCCTCCTAAAGTTTTGTGATAATATAAAGAATTCCAGTGGTTGAGTCAAAAGAAATTATGCAGCAGTGGAGTATTCATTCATTAGAAACCAGTGTGATTTCACTAACAGTTTACATGTCCTCATAAGGGGTAGGTGAGCAGTTCCAAGATGTCTGGAATAATATTAACACCTTAAAAGATTTTTGTTTATACTTGGTTAGGTTTGGGTCCTGTTTTTGTTTCAGATGCAATCTTAAAAACAGAACTCCATCTGCTTTAGAGAAACACTGGGGAGGCTGTTTGTTTTTCAAAGTGCAGAGGTTTAGTTAGTGTGATAGTTCGAAATAAAACCTCCCTGCTTTGATGTTTTCTTACCCACCACTCCAGGAGCCTGTCTTCCATATCCAAACTGATGAGGCATAACAGTCTAATCAACTATTTATCCGAAATTCACTAGTAAGAACATGTGCAATAAAATGATTCTGAACTCGAGCTGAACTGTGCTACTGTGTCTTTACTCAGGTCTGGATACTGGTAAATTAATGTGGAGTGACTACTGAGGAAAGATTAAGTGAAGAGAACTCTAACAGAAGTAAGTATAATCTAAATAAATAAGCCGTGCATGATTGATGGCGGGCACAGCGAGGCAGTTGCAGAGGTGCTGCTCAGAATGCCCACAGTTACCCTGCTGCCAGATGAAAGGTCACACACGGCTGGGGGGATGTTGGCTGACAGCAAATGTGCAAATCTCTGTATTTCTGAGAAACTCATGAAGGCAATTCTGAATCTGACTCGGAGATGATCAGGGAATTGGGGAAGGTGGCAAAGTTAGGGGAGGACATTACATTTTTTTCATAAACGGGAGAGATTAAAGCCTGCTAACAACATGCATATCTTTCCTGCTATATACCATGTGACCGTGGATAAGAAGCAAAATTATGCACATGCCTAAAAAAGAAGATTCTCCAGAAATGAGACACCTTAATCTCACTTTCACCAGAGAAAATCTGCAATAAATCAAGCAAATTCTTTGATGATGTTGTGAATTTACAGAGCAGAAGTGGCCCACTTGTGATGATTCTACCAGTACATGTATGGTGAAAGTTTTAACAATCAAATGCAAGTCAGAACACGCATATATCTCCACTTGTTCTTAAAAAAACTGAATAGAATGGAAAAAAAGCAGTGTATTAAATATAAGGTAGAGGATTATGAAAATGGTAGTTTTCCAGATGGATTTAAGTAAGGAAAAATAATTACTCATGCTATGTGGTAACAAAGAAGCCTGTTAATATGGTATTTGTATTGAGTGGGTTTGAATTCTTACCAAAATCAGCTCATCATTAGCTAATTCTCGAGTCCAGTATGTTTTGGGACCATCTCCCTCAATAAGAGTTTGTTTGCAATAGATCTTGTTTTCGTTCTCCCAAGTGGCCAAACTCTGCAGGCAAGAAAACCATTAGGAAATACATTAATTATATTCCCCAGCAGCATGAGACAGAGACAACAATGAGCAGTAGTGAGAATAATTGCTCCACTAAAGGAGCAACAGAGATAGATAAAGGCAAAGGAAAAAAGTCATCAGTGGAAAGTGGTGAAATAAAAATTAAGGTGTGATGGGGCATTTTCGAAAGAGGTATATATTAATAACAAAGTAATTGCAAATGTGTCTTTTCAGTGTGAAGCCACTCAGTCTCCATCAAATGCTTAATGTCGAAGAGTGTAATTTAGGACCGTGCTAATGTAGTGCTTACATTCCCAAGCATCTTTGTACACATATGATTTGATCTGACATGTTATTTATCACTACAAAGTCCCCTTAGAGTAAAAGCACAAACAATTCTATATATCATGGTGTGATCACAAATAATGCAGTATTTGTCACTTACAATCTTTCCTGCTCTATGGCACTGTGCCAAGTTAACTGTGTATTAAACATACTGAGCTAACAAACTAGAATAAATCACAGCTAAATTAAAGAAATGTTGTCAGAATTCGAGTGTTTGTGACATTACTTTTTTAAGGTTGTGAGTCTGGAGATTGAAATACCCTTGGACATTTTTCAAAGCATTTGAATAATGACTATGAAACCACTGAAAAATAAAAGAACCCAAAACTACAGGATTTTTTTAAACTTACATGAACAGGCAAGCCCTGACTCTGTTGCTTTTCACTCTAGCACTGAACTATTACTCCACAGTGCAATGGAACAGCTGTGCAGAAGGATGCCCTGTAACGAATGCTCAAGTAATCGCTTTATAACTACACAGGGGAGACATTTATTAGTCTGTGATTATATACATATACATATAAATGCATGTGTGTGCATATGTATGCCTAAATTCAAGTTAACACTTCCCAGACTTTCCAAGGGAGAAAAGCCCTTTACTTTGATTTAAAATTAGCTGTTTACTTTTAAAATATTTTTCAAAACAATAGATTTTATAAGCCGACAACCCATCTCAAATGGCAGTTACAGAAGCTGTGTCTTGAAGTACAACTACATATGATTCCCTCTTTGTCTGCATGAACAATGGATCAAGTTAGTTGGCAGTACAAAACCCTCCACCCCATAAAGTATATCAAAATCTGTCACCAGTCAGCAGTTTTGCCAGATACTGCAAATTACATTCTGGAGTATTATTTTATTATCTGTCAGTTTCTGCTCTGTGTCCACATCTTGGTTATATACACACACAGTACAACTTATTCCTGAGAGTGGACTATAAATAATTTCACAACACATGGAAAAAATTTACTACTTCACAAAACCCATTTCTTTCAGGTTTTTCCAACTTTCATAGCTTACAGCCATAATTATTGTTTTTCCATCTGCAGCAATAAATCCTTCTCTAGAAAGCGGGTCACATTTGTTGTATATGCATTATGTATGAAGACACTACAATACTACTTTTGCCGAATGAGATAAATTAACAAAGCCAGCAACATTTCCTGAACAAACTGTTAAATATATGATAACTCATCCTAGAGAGCAAGTGGATGTTCTAAATATTCACTCACTCCCAGAATCCGCTTCCTTTTTCACAAATTTATGTTGGCAGCAATTGCACTGAAGACAGTAAGTTCTGAATTTTCAGTTATGCAAATGGTCTCAAAAGCTGACCCAAGAATTAGGAGAGATCATATTTTGGAAAGCAGACTATTTCATCAACATCGGATACTTGTAAAACTGGATCCTCATTTGAGACTACATTCTGATACTCTTTATCTGTACTTCTAAGAGTTTTATATATACTCATATATAGTTTTTTTATGAGTGTGAGAGTAAAGTGCTCAAAGAAAGCATAACTAACCCATGCCTTCAATAACGCTTTTCAAAAGGCAGCTATGACCACAGCCCAGTTCCCCAAACCTCAGATCCCACATACCTACACTAGCAAGAACCTGATGTCAGAGGCTACCAAGTTAGATTCCCCTCCATGGCCACAGAAGTGGTTACAAAGGTAGAGGAGCAGGTTCTCACACACAGAATCAAGCCCAAAACACTCCAGTGAATGCCGTCTAATGCACTTCTGCTCAAGGAGATGGTGTAACTGTGGCTGCTATAATACCAGCTGAAAGCCTGACTTACACTGTTAAAGAGCTATCTGATCAGTAAACTGGACACATGCCCTTGCAAGGGCATGAAAGAGGATTTCAGCCCCAAACTGCCAACAGTCTGTGGTCCTGCTTGAGAGCTCATCTGATTCAATCTAGGACAAAAGCTATGTCAGATTTGTGCACTAAATCCTGACTCTTGAGGTCTCTCTTGCTCCACCATTACCCATGTTTCTGTCAGGGACAGAGGCTGCGGAGAGTTTTCACTGCAGCTGAGGTCTTCAGGGGAGAGGGAAGCAGAAGGAGCAGAACTAAACCCTGCCAAGCTGGCAACCGGGTATCTGAACTCTGCTTTTGGGACCTGTCATGTCCTGTTGCCTTCAGATTTCAGTTTTATCCCACAAGAGGGACAAGAGAAGTGGCGACCATCAAGAACCCCCAAGAGTGCTTCTGGCAAGAAGAGGGTGGAGGGCAGCAATGCCACTGTCTGGGGACATGAGCAGCAGATGTGTATCTCCCATCTAAAAAGAACTTGGTCACACACACACACACACACACACGCAATCACGCACATGCCCCGGCTCTCCTCCTACCCTGCACTTTCGTCCATCCACCGTCTCCTCCTCAAAGCTCTCCCCGATTTTGAAGTTGATCTCAGTGGTGCGGACAGTGGTGGAAGTTTTGATGTAGAACTGGTCCCCGTCCTGGCGGATCTCCACATGAGGTTTGGAGGCAGCTGCCACGGCCACTTTCCTGAGCATGGCATTGACACCTGGGCGAAGCGGGGAGGAAACAGAGCTTGAAGCCGCCAGCTGTGCCCTGGGCTGACCTCCCCCAGCATCACGCAGATCGGGGAGCGGGGCGAGAGGCCGGAGCACCGCGCGTAGCCCTACGGCACAGCTGCGGCACTCGGGAGCTGCGGCGCTCCGGCAGGGTCCGCACGACCGGCACACGCGGGCTCTCTCAGAGATCCCCGCGGCAGAACGCCGGGCCAGCGGCAGCCCGGCTCCCCAGGGCAGGACCGCCGGCGCCCGCAGGTGAGGCGGGGACCGTGCCGTGCCTCGACCGCCCCTCCCCGGTTAGGGGTCTCAGCCATCCCCCGCACGGGCGGCAGCTTCTCTTGCCCGCGGCCGACGCACGGAGCTCTCCCGGGAGACACCGGGCACCGGCGCGCGGCTGCAGCTGCCACCGCGTGTCCCCTCTCGCGGGACACAGCCCGTTGCCCGGCTTCCCCGCGCCTCACCCAGCGCCTTGAGTAGCTCATCGAAATTCTCGCTGCTCCTCATCTTCCAAGTGCCGGCGAAGTTGGGCATGGCGAGGCGGGCGCTGCGGAGGGCGGCGGGGACGCGGCGCTGCTGCTCGCTCTCCGGCTCAGGCACCTTGTGAGTGAGGCGGACCGCGGCGGCAGCGGCAGGGAGAGCGGGGCACACCCACCCGGCCCCCCACCCCTTCCCCCGGGCCAGCACCACGCCGCCAGACAGCCGGCCCCCTTCCAGTCATGGCCATCCATCCATCCATCCATCCATCCATCCATCCATCCATCCATCCATCCTTCCTGCCCTCTCCATCCATCACTTCTTGCCGCCTGCCTTGCAGCCTCCACAGCTGCCTCCTGGGGCTGCCCAAGAATGAGAGCCTGATTGTCACTTGTCCCACAAATGAGGTGGACAGTGAGGACTTGATGAAAAGCCCCAGAGGCAGGCAGGGAAGGCAGATGGCAATCCACCCAGGCGCAGTCTCTCCAGGCTCACGCCGCGTTGATCCCACCACGGCAGGGCCGAGGCACAGCAGCCCATCACAGCTCACCCCCGAGCACCCCGCATGCACGGGTCTCCCAGCTGCCAACTTGCCCCCAGTATTGCTCACTGGGACAGCCAGCAGGTCTAAGGGGTGCCAGGGAGCACAGCCCTTTCTGGGATAGGGAACTGTTGTAAGGAAGTCGTCGCTGCCCCTGAGCCGAGTCTCCCCTTCGAGAAGGGTGAGGGACTAAGAGATACACGAATGCCTAAAGCATTCCCTGGCCACAGCCACGCATTCCCTCAGTGCTCTGTGGCACTGTTGGCAGCAGGAGGATGCAGGTGCAGAACTGGCATCAGAAAGAACAGTGCCCATGGCGGTCACAAGCTTTTATGGAGAAACACAGCAAGCTATTTCACACTTACTTAAATTAACACCAGTGTGCTAAAGATTTGAGTGCTGTTCCGAGCCTCTCATACTTTCCATGGCCATTTTCATTGTCTTTGCTTTGAATCCCTCAGTTTCAGGTCAAAGATGCTGGATTAAAGTTCCTTATTGCAGCTGATTTATCCACATGATAAAGGGGAACAGAATTTGACAAGTTAGGGTGTATGGAGTTTTTCTGCTGCTGTTGTGCATAAGGAAATACTCAAAACATTCAGAGGCCTGTGATTTCCCTCTCAAACAGAGCCAGATGTATTTTAATTATAGGAAAACCTTTGCTGAGCCAACGTCATTGTACATTCACAACCATTCTTCACTTGTTAGACTCTGTAAAATGAACATGTAGGTTACTTGAGGTATGTATAAAATGGGTTTACTCCTGGAAAATTAATAGATCTGGGAGTTACTTTAGTATGTTAGGCAGGATTCTATATATGCTGAAATTTGCTTTCATTTTTTATTCCAGGAAGAATTTCACCTGAGTAAGAGCCATAGAGCAGAACCAAGTATTTGTCTGTTGATTGTCACTCTTTTTCTACTGATTTTTGTTTCTGCCTTTTCAGAAGAACACCCTGGAGACCTGGCATCATTCTTTAATTGAACTATTTTGATGAAAAATCTGGGGTTTTTCCCAGGAAATGAACATTTCAGTGAGGAATATCTGTTTTCAATAAGAGGGTTTCTCTAAAAAGAGGAACAGAACAACGCAAACCAAAAACAAAAACCAGAGCACGAAGCATTCTTCAGTTGTTTTAGTAAATGACAATAAATTAGTCCCCATCTGAAAAACTTTGTTTAAAGATTTCAAATTGTCTCAAAGAAAAACACTTGTGAAAAAAAAGACAGACACACAAATAATTTCCTATTGCAAGTAGGTTTAAGAGTTTCAAACGTAAGGCTGCAGGCCCAACAAACACATACCAAGTCTGTACATTGCTATGAAACACTGAAGAAAAACCCTGCTCAGTCCCTCAGTTTCAGCTTCCCAACTGCACAACTGAAAAAAATGCTACCATGGTCCAGCTTTGCTTCCAGAATCCTGCAGAATATGTATACCTGGAGCCCAGTGGAAGTCCTTAGCTACCTATGAGAATGAGTATGAGCAGCATAAACCAGATGGGAACTCCTATCTATACCTGATAAAAGAAACTGGCTCAGAAGACTTTAGAGAAGGACAATGTATTTTTTAAAGAACCATTTAGGACCTCTCTTTTGCTGCCCTACTGATACAAACAAGAACTATTCCAGCAGATGTCACCTGAGACAGTGTTTCTAAGATGTAGGACGCGTGTTCTGGTGTTGGACTGTGGCCATTGACCTATTCCGTGAAGACCAGGAGGGACCCTGCAAAATACCCTTCATCTAGAAAGTGCATCAGGCTGGAAGGAAGAAGTGCCTTCAGTCAATAAAGGCTCTATTCTGTAATGGCAGCACATTGAGCTATTTATCCTAAATAGAGAGATACTGAATTACATTTTTATTTATGTTATAATCTTACCTAAAGACCGTGAGGCACTGTTCCACCTATACAATACAGCTTCTAAAACAAAACCCCAGCTCACTCTAGAGTGTCTAACTGCCTCCCTGTGGCAATGTGTACAGATTCATATCTCATTTATATAGAGAGGCAGTTTCCTTCCAGCACTGCATAATAGAGACTTAGCAACTATTTAGAATTAGACCTCAAAGATCAACCCCAGAAGGAGTTGCTCCTCTCTGAGAGTGAGGGTCCACTGCTGCCAGCACAGGTGGGACACAGGCACGTGCATTTCCAGAGCCAGTCTTCCCTCTCACCCGTAGTTCTTCATGTATACACAGTAGTTGAACTGATCACCAACAGTCATTCCCTCTTTCCCTTTGAGTTACACTTCTTTTTGTATCCTTTCTGCATGCTGCTTCTCTTTTCTCTTAAATAATTTATGTTTTTCCTCTTTTTATCAAAAATAAGCCTTCATGTTTCTCTGGCTTTACTAATTAATTTAAAAGTCATCATATGCTAAACTCCAAACTCAAAAGCAACCTAACTTCACTCTAACAAAAGTTTAAAAGCAAAACATCTCTAGTATTTAGTCAATTAAGACAGCCAAAGCTCAGTGACAAAAATGGTCTTTTTGTTTTTCCATTTGGTGTTTCATGAAAACATTGTGGATTGTAATCCCATTGCATGGTGGAACACAAATCCCCACTTAGGCTGATAAGGCAAGAGTGAGATGTAACTTAAATGGCAACAAATTTCACATGGTTTATGCACTAGTTACACCAATTAATTATGCATAAACTAATGATATAAAAGTCAGTAAGAGCTGAGTTTCAATTTTACAAGCTGTGATCCTATCAGTTAGCTCAATGTTATGAGATTCATTTGCATGCTGAACTGTTTGAGGGAAAGGGAAGGAAAAGATAAGGAAGAAAATATGGAAAGAAGCTTAAAGGAAAGGAAAACAGGTGTGATGTAAGACCCATAAGGTATATAGTACTGTTATAATTAAAAAAAATTAAGACAGAATGTGAATTAGGATTAGTTTGCTGCATATTGGATCACTCAAATGAAGGACAGAAAAAATATCACTCTGGCAGACATGACTCAAGTCTCTGCTGTTTCAAGTGAAGATCAGAAAGCTATACTGATTTATATTAGCTGAGAATGTTGCCCATGGACTTTACTTTAGTCCACTTCATAGATCCTTCTTCCTACCACAGCAGCAATGATGTTTATCAGGTCATGCTGAAATAACCCAGACTAAATGGCAGTTTTACTTTTCTTTCAATCTCCTTCTACATGTAATTTCCCCATTAATGTTATGAAAAACAGTCTGATTTTCAAAACATGCCCCTCAGCATTTTTTCCCCTTGGCATTTATTTTATTTACCTGAATCCCCTAAGGCTGATCCTTTCCTACAGATGGACCTAATTAATCTTTCCAACAGTGCCTCTAAGACAAAAGAAAGTAATATATGTACAGATGGGACCAGGGCACTCCATCATCTGTACAAATAAGTGACCAGTAATGTGACCAAAACTATCCCCTTGAGGCTATTGACTGACCACTGGGAAGTCACACAAGGCTCAGTGTAAACAATAGATTTTATTTACTAAGGTGGTACCTTAGGGGGAAAAAAAAAAAATTGGTTTAAGGGAGAATACGATAAATTATTTCTGACATGAATAAATTATACAACTAGAAGGTAAATTGCCATCGTAAATTTATCTGCCAAATTAATTTACAATGGGCCTCTAGCATGACAATAGGTGAAATGTAATATGAATGTATGCAACATCAACAGCATTTCTGCAGTGTTGCATTGTATCTTCTACTGCACTCTCATTAAGTTGAAAGAATATTGACTATTCCCAAGCTGAAATGCTAGAGGGATTTCCAATGCCAAGTTATCCTTTTGGTTTCTGAGACCTAACTAACAGGAAAGTAAATGAATTCTTGCATTGTTAGAGGCAAACAGTAAAGTGTTTGCCAGTTTTTTGTTCATTAAGAAAATAGGTATGATCATCTTAATTCCTTCCCTATAATATTCCCTTTCATGGGGAACTAACTGATCTGTATTCTCTTCCACAATCAGGCTTTAAGCTGGCCACCTGCTCAATCTTCTGATCTGCTACAAGGATACAATAAAACTGAGAATTGTTTCCTTAACCAAAGTAGAATTTGCTTCTCTGACTCTGAAAACAAAGTGAGTTTGATTGTCTTTTCACTTGGGCATTAATTCTGCAGGCTGCTGAGCAATTTGATCCTGATCCAGCAATGCGTAGTAGCAATGGTAGTAACACAATCACCATGAGCTGTGCTTTAGAGGTGCTCATGGGTGTGTTTTCCTGGGCCAGTACCAGAATAAAGCCACAAATATCAGGAAAGAGGAAAATCAAGATCACTCAGTCTCAGACTAATGTTCTGTCTGTAATATAAATTAGTTTAGAACACTGTTTTGGAAAACGACTTACAAACAGTTAAATAATTTTGTAGAAGGGCCATATTGAATAACCAACATCCAATATAGATTTTTAGTAGCTGGACCTTTTAACGTACATTTGAGCATTTGTAATGTAACAGATTTGAGCATTGACTGAGAGTGTCAGGAACGTAAGTGACATTACCTTCTGTCCAAACTGCCCAGCCATCACCAGCTGCCTTGAACAGTTCCTGCCTCCTCAAAGTCAGATTCTGCCTGTGGCTTGGCAGCTGAAAGGGAGTCATCAATCCCCAAACCCCTCTGGTTCAGACAAAGCAACATGGCAGAAAGTAACAGCTTAGAAGCAACATTAACAATCTGCCAATTTTAAAATACAGTATTGTATGAACAGGAAGAAAAAATCTACTCACATGATTAAATAGAGCTTTCTGTTTTATTGGGCAAAACAATGTACTTCAGAAAGAAAAAACTAAACAAGGATTTATTGATTTCAGAATCTATGGCCTGGGGTGAAAGTCATCCTCTGTGAAGAGCATTACACATGTTTTAATGGATTTTTTTTGTGGAATTCTTAGTCAAGGATGGCTCTCTGAAAGAAGAAGGTCCAGGAAAGTCCCAATAGGTTTTTGACAAACTAGCAAATAAGATATTAGCCTCCTTTTCTCTTTCCCCAACTTTCCTTTCCTTTAGCTGAAGGAAGCTATTCAGATTGATTAGACTAATTTTGGGGGTGCTTCCCTTCTGCACAATACCTTCACTTCAGACAAGATAATGAACATCTCTTTAAGCAGTCGAGTTACTGCACTTGCTCACAGGCAACCTAAGACAAAGACTAAGCCAGGAGAGTGGAGGATCCGAGGCAGGAACTTCCTAGGCTCCTGAGATTGAGACACACTGGTCTACATAAATCTCTAGGAAGTAAAATCAAGCCAGCTCCAAGCCAAAGAGTCTTTCATAGGTATGTCCAACAGTCAGGAACAAAGTTCCTGTTCCCCTATCAGAGACTTTTGAGGAACTACCTCATAGGATATATTTATTAGATGTCTCCAAATGTGCACTTCAGTCAGGCAAAGGATAGAGGTGTTGATAAGGCAGCTCTTAAAAACCCAGCCTTTCCTTTGAGCTATGTGTGGTAGTTTCCCCATGTGGTCACTACAAAAATCTGAACAGTGCTGGAAAAGTGAGACCAGTGCTCTGGGTGTCACAGCCTTGCTTTGCTACTTCAGGCTGTGACTTTGCTGAAGTTTGGTTGTTAAATTGGAAACACTCCCTATAATCACTAATGCAAAAAATTCTTTTTCATTAAGGGGTTACCACGACATTTGAAACCAGGGATTTTCACAGAAGCTTTCAGGAACCCAGCAATTCTCCCTTTCTTGAACAAAAGGCATTAATAAAGCCGTAGCTGTCAATAGAAAAGTAATCAAACTGTGTCAACTCTCTGAAGACAATGCAGGTCTATTAAGATTGACGTACTCGGGCAGATGGACAAGCTGATGCGTGGTCGTTAGAGATCCTTAAAGGATCTTCATCTCCAGGGATAGAGGACCATGGTATTTTTTCCAAATGTCCAGAAGAAGAATGAGTGAATTCAAAGGAATATATTCTCATTTAGGTCTGGACTGAACTCCCCACAGGGCCATGTCCTGAAGCTATAGAGGCCATGCCATTTGCACAACCACAGGTTTTACTCTGGTGCCTTGACCTTTGTGTATGTGCTAAATTCAAAAGCTTTCCACTACATCTGGCAGACAAAAAGAAGATGAAGAAACTTCATTTTCCCTTTCCTAACAAAACAGAGTATTTAGCATTCCACATAAATTAGAACCAGGAAATAGGGATCTTATCCTTTAATTCAATTTAAAATTCCAAATGTCTTTGAAAGGTTTTTCATCAGCCTGTTTCGAAGCAATAATAAGTCTAAGCATTTGAGCTAGTTCTTACCAATATAAACAGCTATAACTGTACTAGTTCTAAGGAAGACATGACAATTTATACTATGAGAAGACGAAGTCTAGAAATATGTAAGATGTAGGTGTTCTAACTCCTATCAATTCTTCTGGCAGCTTTGTTTTGTCCTGCTAAACTTTGCTCAGAAAATGACCTTGAGTACAACTGCTCCTTCTATTGTTAACCCTCTGACCTTCTAAACTAACATCCTTTGCTCTTTCTAATTCAGAAGGTTTCTGGGGCTTATTAACTGAACAGGCCAAGTGACCGTTCCCAACAGAAACCAGAGTCCCTGACAAGGAGGTCATTGTTTTCCAGGCTTCCTCCCTAGTACTAGATCTGCAGATTTCAGACTGAAAAGGAATAATGCAGACATTCTTTGTCTAAACATTATCTGGAAAGCATCAAGATAACTCAAGCCACTTCCTCGCCAATTAAGATTAGAGGGGTCATCTCTAGGGACCTAAGTGATTATGGCCACAGTTTTCAAACTTGGATGATGAAATTTGTAGCAAACTATATCATGAGGCATCTAAATAAAAGAACCTCAGTCTTCAGAATTTTTAATAATTTGAACTAATGTCAGTCAAAAGAGAGGGTACTCAGCAGCCCTGTGAATTGAATATTTTTACTTATGTCCCTCACTAAATACTTAGATGGATAGCTGAAAGCAATCAAATTTGGAAAGTGTGGACAAATTTCTCAAAAGAAGAAGCTGTTATTAGGCTTCTAAGTTTAGCGTTTAAGATCCACGAGATCCTTGTGTAATACATCCTGGAAAAACAGAAATTCTGGCCGTGATACAGGGGCGAACTACTATGGGCTTCAGTCCCTTAGGAACAGCAGACCATGTTCATGCAACCCATTAGTACAAATAAGTCATTTTCTACAGCATTTGTCTCACTTTTCCCAAGAGCCCCTCCCTCACAAGAGGCCACTAAAAAGCTAAGAATCTAGGAAATCAATTCTCTACGTTTTAAAATATCTTTGAACCTCTCTTATTTTAAAGGTAATGGCAGTAAGTGTAGTGGTTCCCTGAGGAGGCTGCAGTTTCTCCCAGCAGCACCACCTAGTGCAGAGCACGCTCCCTGTCACTGCGCCCGCGGAGCTTCTCCATCTGTATTCCAGATGCATTCAGCCTTAAGCAGTTTCCTATGAGCATCTTCCATCAATAATGTTAACAGGAAAAACATGGGAGAAGGACAGGATGTTATGTCAAGTAATTTCGAGACATCAACTCGCAAAGCAAGGCTAGGTGAAATACTACAGCTGAGTTTCAGGAGGGTATTTTTAGAAAAGCTGACAAATAGAAGTTCATTACATAGGTACACTGTTAAAGGGGAATTGCTAAACTTTACACCTGGTTGTGCTGATGCAATCTCTTTACTTTTCAGAAGAACTGACAGTAAAAGGGACCACAGTGAAGCTGCAGGGACATTAAAATTTTTATTTTAATGCAATACTGGTTTATTTTGCAAAAAACAGCAACATCTTTCCATGCCAGAAACCTAAACAGCAATACCAATCCACAGATTTTTAGAGCAAAAAGTTAAACACTTCCTTTGTACCATTAATTACTGTGGGTCACTGAATAAAGAGCACTCTCCTCATCTGAACTCGATTTCTGCCACCAGACTGTCAGATGGCTATGGCTTTCCAGCCATACAAGAGATTTTTCCCTTTAGAAAAGACAAAAAGAAAGGCATTGTTTTTTATAACATTTAGAGTGTTTGCGACTGGGCAGATAGTTTATATAAGCACAAATGTCATTACATGCACATTTTAAAATTAATAGTCTACAACTAAAAAAAAATTCAATAGTTCCATATAAACAACCAGACCTAAATCGTAAAATGGCCAATGACCACAGACAACACTCATCTTCTTCAGCTACGCACTGTTTTCTAATATTGCATTAAAAAGGTCTTCCCAAGATTAAAGTCCCCATTATGTCATATGCTATAGATGTAATTCTGTCTACATTTTTTCATTCATAAATAATGGCAAATGCTATTTTCTTGGTAGAAACAAATCAATGTCCATATCTGAGACCCAGGCTGTTAAATCTCTGCTAAAATGAAGGCTACAAGCCTAAGCAGAATCTGTGAAGAGAAACGGAGCCCATATGTCAGAGATACAACTTCAGATTACCACAGCTGGAAATGAAGAAATTGTGGTATATTGATTAATTTTGATTTTGCTTAATGAGCTATGACAGAAAGCCACTAAGATGAATGCATCTTCCTTTCTGGAACAGGAGGGGTTCTGCTCATAATACCACTGACTTTCAATGAGGTCTCTCTAATGTTTTTTTGGATTTGTTTCTGAAATTCCATGATCTACTGCCAGTAATGAAAAGACAGACTAACCAACTTAAAGAGTAATGGAGGCTACTATCGTGAACAAAGAGATGTTCCAGTATCAGAAGCAAGCTTACTGGGAGGGCTCTCTGTGATCTAAAACAGCAGGAAAAGTGAATAATATCAAGGCAATTAAACTGTATTCAGGAGCTTGTTGTGCTCCAAGAATCTGAACTCCCTGTCTAGTAGGGACTTGATCCACTACAGATTTCAGTGGACTGTGGCGTAGGTGTAGCACAGGTGTGGCACAGGTGGCAGAATGCCTAAGAAGCCTATGGGATACCAAATACCTCTGCTTCCAAGTGCCATATACGGGAGCTACACCTGCAAAGAAAGAAACTGAGGAGCAGAAGCCTTGATCAATGGAGGGATCTAAGAACTGGATAGGATTCAGCACCTTGTTTCAGTCACAATGGACTCACCCTCTCCAGACAAGGCACACAAGGACAGATTGTGACACCAGCTGCAGTTTTCTTTGTCCACTGTTACACATGTGACAGGTTTGCTGGTCTACTCAAACAAAACAAACTTCCCTGTGAAAGAACAATACCTTGATGCTTATGATTTTGAGATGTCCCAGTTCTAGAAGCAAAATTTGCCTTTGGGATGTGGGCTAAGCATCATGGACTTAATAATGAAACACTTAACTCATTAGAACAATCATAGTAATGAAAAAAAAGGTTTACCATCCCTTTGAAGGTAAACAGCATATAAACTCCTGACTTTCTGCTGTTAAATAGGATTTTCATTCTGATGATTTATTTCTTGCTTCAGAATGACACTGAAGACACTGCCTGTAGCTGTGATTAGACAGAATATACTTTCACAACAATCTCTAATGTGCTTCCCAGGTTTTTTAGACTAATGACTGTGACAGTGTCATTTGCTGCTGGCTAAAGGTTTCAAATTCTGTTTTATCTGACAGTTGTAAAGGCTTGGTTGTACCATACTCACATGCAGTGAGGGGTATGACACTGGCTATATATAGTGTGCCCCACCACAAGTCACTTTGGGTAGGAAGAAACCCCACAAACACATGTAATGCATCTGAAATTACCTCTGTCGCCAGTTCAGGCTGGCACACTTTTCACATGGAGTCCCCAGCCTTGGAAAACAGTAGGCAAAATATAAGTGAAGCATTTGACCAGTCATATTGTATGATCCTGATGAGGGAACTGTGCAGTCAGCTCCAAAATGTCATTGCTGTGGATGCTGTGACATTAATTACACCTGACAAGAAGAGGAGGTGGGCCACCATGTTAAATACAAAACAGATGCACAATAGCAATAAAAAGTGAGACGGGAGCAGGAAGGATAAGTGATACACTGAAAAGACAAATTGACAGCTGACTACCTATGTGGGATTCTGATTGAAGTTGTACTCAATCTATGCCTCCTGAAGCAAGAATTAAAAGCCCTCAGTACCTTGCAGGATCTGTAAAACTTGATTTTTTTTTTTTT
>VZTE01003934.1:390113-473205 GCA_013397775.1 Eulacestoma nigropectus
TGCACAGCTCTTAGCTCTTCACAATAAACCCACCAGTAAACTGGAAAAAAAATATCTACAACATGGTGTCCTGATTCTAAATGCGTACCAAAAATGGAATGTAAATAGTATGTAAGGCCAGCTAGAGCTCACATAGCACTAATTAAGTGCATGACAGTCCCGACTATTATATCCAGAAGCCTGTTTACTGCTGCTTGTCACAGCCCAGCAGCAGCACATCAGAAACCCTGGTTTCAGAATAGATTAAAACCTTTCATTTCCTGGCCTTGGGCACTGACAGCAAGAGAAAAGAGAAGGTCATTTACTCATGATACCACTGCTTGTTTTGGAGTAGCTGTGCTGGACTGACTCTTTCTGATCTCTAGACACCATGAATGTTGTAGTGGATGAGAATATTAGGAGAGCACCGTGTGCATGTGTAGCAAGATGATGGCAGCATTAGAAACATTTACTTCACAAAGCCATCAAGTGTACAAGGCAACACATTGAAACTGTTTTTAAGTCCTTGGCATCTCCCCCAGGCTAACTGTTTCACTTGTGGGACAAAAAGAAATAACTGGTATTTGGAATCTTATCAGAAGATTGTGAAGAGAAATCATGTCCCTTAGTCTGCAACTTAAAAGAATGGTACTGTAGGAATCTAATGTTTTATTACTATCTATCTGAATATTATGTTTACATAAAACTGATACAATTTACAGGTGCCACAAACTAAGAAAAATAATATCTGTCTGTGATTTTCTTGCAAATTCCTGTAAATGTAAAGAATTGGAGAGAAAACATTATTCTGATATACTTTTCAACTTGTTTACTCTTGGAAAAGTAGGGTCCAGTAAACTCTGATGTTTTGCTCAAATCCTCTCTGGAGCCAGCTCTGCCCTGTAGGATTAATTTCAGTTTGGAGATGGGAGGGAAAATCTTAAGCAGGACTATGCATGTACACTACAGTCACCCATGAGCATGCAGTAGCAGTGTCACAGCATTTAGTTGTACCATATCCCCTTTTATATCTTTACCAACTAAACAGTACAGAGAAAAGCATTTTAAAAAATAAGAGAAGTGGTAACAAAACCACAGATTTGCAGGAGGACTCCCTGCAGCACCTACTTCAGTTTTAAACTCATTGCTTTAAACTGATTTGGTTTTCTGCCAGCTATATCTCACCAGGGTGCCTATTTTCAGCAATAGCATGAAAGCAAACTCACACTTTCAAGTGAGATACCATAGTTGGATTTAGTAAGGAGAAAAAATTGGAAATTAAATTTTAAAACTCCTTGTTATATCCCCATCTTCACATGAAAGTACCATGTCAGAATAAGCCTCTGGGTCAGGCAAAAATAGAAAACAAAGATGAGACTACTGCACTTCACACTTGTAGAGGAACCCCTGTGGCATAAAGCTCTGCATGAGGAATGCAGCAGAAACACAAACTTTCACTGCAGATGCTAATATGATCTGCTGCTTCAGGAAATCATTATTTCTCTACCACTTGGATCAGTTCTAGGAAGATTAACTCATACCAGAATGGATATCACTGTACTGATATCTAAGAACTTCATCTGACAAAAAACCAAATTTGTCTTTTACACTTTGTAAGCAGCACCTCCTCACCATTTCTCCCTAATACACAAAACAGTACAAGATAGAATAATAAAACTTTATCTATGAGATTGATTTATGTCCCTCACTGGAGATATTCAAAAACCATCCAAATGCAATCCTGTACAATATTCTCTAGAATGACTCTGCTTGAGCAGGGAAGTTGGACCAGAAGACCTGCTGTAGTGCCTTCCAACCTTAGTTATTCTGTGATCTGGTGACTTCACTGTTACACAAGCTTTTAGGAAAAAACACTGTTTCATCTGGAACATTATGAAAATTCAGCTATTTGCTATCACTTCCATTAAATACATGTCACATTCATTCACAAAGAGTATTTTCCAAAAAGCTTAGAAATGCACTTTGATATGAATGCACTCCTAATGCAATTGAAAATGGGGGAATCTACTCATAGGGAAAAGATAAGGAAAAGCAGAAAATTACTTATCTATGCCACTTTCAGAGTTTTAGATATATTTTTTTACATCAAAGTCTACATAAAACATTGTTTTTCACCCTACAAAATTTTAAAACCAAACTATAATTATCTCCAAGTTTTTAGTTATTATCCACTCCAAAGCAGTCAGTGCTAACTTTCTGATAAAGCATAATACACACAGAGAAAGACCTTGATACACTACACAAATAGACAAACCAGAGAAGTATTATTCTTCATCATGGCAATGAATCTCAACTGCTCTTCTAGGAAAGTCTAAATCTTGGACTTGAAAGAAGCTGTTTTGTTCACTGAAACTGTTAAATCCAATCATCTCTCTGTGACTGCATGATTCTCTGTGGCCGCAAGAGCTGTTTCTAGTTTATTTAATGATATTTAATTAAGTCTCCATTAATGCTCATTCTAAAACAGTTTCATCATTACCAAGAATGACTGCTATTAACTGCAAAGAGGGTAGCCCTGGGCACCGAAAGATCAAAGAGTAATAAATCAGCTTATTGGTTGAGCAAGGCACTTTTAAATCTGTCTATAACTGTCTCTGAAAACTTTCTAAACTTGCTAATGGTGCAGTATTATAGTTCTGATTGCATTTGAGTTTATTTAATTATGCTAATTTTTCACAGTTTTCTTACCCTGGTTGTTACAAACCATGTTACAACAGTCAGGGTATTCAAGCACAGGCATCTATTTACTTCATTTCTAATGCATGCTAACATGATGATACATCTGTTCTTGTTACTTGACTGTTTCAAAGGATACTGATTTTGACATCGATCCAATTATTTCATCTGGAGATTATTTATTATATAATAATAATTCAGAACAGATTTTCCTAGCCTACAGACTCAGGCTGGGCTGTCTGCAATCTCTCAAGTGTGCCCAGTGAAACCAAAGAGGCTGCTCCAGGAGTAATATACTGTTGCATGTGAAAAAGAGAAGCAGACTCCAGTCCATTGTTACAAGATTATTGCAGAACCTATTGTACTGAGTGTCAGATGATAAAAGGGCCAGCATTTGTAGCTAGGAATAATCTTGAGAGTGAAGACAAGTAGCTTATGCTTAGCAAGATACAGTTACAAAAACAAGTGAGTCTGTGCAGATGAGTCAGAATTGTGATAGCAGAATTGTTGATAGAACAATCCAAATCATCAAGACAAACAAAAGAATATTACAGCAGCAGAGACTCAAGCCCCAGGATGAAAGTTTAGCCCTGTGGCTGATGTTATCATAGAGATTTTACAAGAAAGAACTCTAAAGGCTTTAGAGATGGGAAGATAAAAACACAGGAAAGAGGCAAGTCAAAAGTGAAGTCCAAGTCTGAGAAACAGACCTGAGAAATACTTTGAATTATTATGTTTTCCTCAGTGACTGGGAAAGACATAGGGGCGATAATGAGCTCTTTTTGGCTAGGCTGAACTTCAGCTAGCTGTGAGGCCTTAATGAAAAAAGGCAGAAACAAGTACAGTGATTGCAATTGAAATTATATGGGAAAATTACATTACTTAGAGATGTGCAAGAGAAGAGATTCACTTCAACAAATATGCTTTGATAATTATAAGCTGTTACTAATTTTACACTCATTTTACAAGGTCACTTCTACCTACAAATACAACCTAACAACTACAGCTACACACAGGATGTATTTCCTTCGAAAGAGTGGGGAATCAGAAACATCAAGGGGACATTAACCTTTACAGAGATCTCCAGAAGAAATCTGCAGTCACCTACTAGAGTGGGGTCCCTGGATTCATTCTGAATCCTCAAGTTTGTTCTTCTTTCTCTTTTTCAGATAGATGTTTAGAGTTCTCTTTTCTGCAATGCTTATTGTCTTGTGGTGCAGACTTTATTTACACTCCACATGAATCCTTTATCATGAACAGGCCTCACATAGGATACAAAGGGATGCCAGTTCCACATTCCTGGACTTCTCATATCAGTGTTTTTAATTATAATAGTTTTGCAAGAAAATATACACCTAAACCACAAATACTGTGCCTACAGCAATGATTTTTCTGAGCATGTGTGTTTGCCTTGAATGCACTGTGATGACGGGATAAAACACGTCTGATCAGAAATCAGTATGTGGTTTACATTTCAGAACACAGGTCATGGAGATTGGTTTCATCAGAGATGAAAACAAAACATATCCACTCTAAAAAGGAAAGGTTATAGCTGTTCACATGAGGAGTTTGGCATGATATAAAAAAAATTTGTTGTCTTGATTGGACTGCATTAGGGCAGAACCCTCTAACAAACACTGATTTCTCATATTTTGTAAGTAATTACCTGAAAGAGTAGAAGGGGATGAAGGAAACTCTGGAAAAGGGGTACACATATTCCCCAGCACCATGTATGCAACACCATCAGTTCATGGAGAGCTAAAAGCAGCAATATCAATGGTAGCAGAGAGCATCCCCTCTGCCTTTCCCTCACACCTTCCTCTCCACCACAAAATGTGATGAAGTTCTGGTTCCCTGGAGTCCAGTATCTGCCCATACTGCCCAGTTTGTCTCCTCTCGCCTCAGCAAAGAAGTTTACATGGCTCGCACTAGCTGGATTTCATCACAGAAAAGCAGGGAAAGAAAGAAGCAGTAGACAGGCATGTTTCCTTTCTTCTTCCACAATGTAGCAGTCTGAGAAAGTTCAGATCAGCCTGACAGGATGGTCATTTCCACACTAACTTGCTGTGTATCTCAGATTTCCTGATTGTTTTCCCCTTTGCTTATGGACTGCCTTCCAGATCTGTTTTACCAATTGAAACATAGTCCAATTAGGTTTTCAGCAGTTTGCTGAAAAGTCAGTCAATGAAGAGCCTGGAAGGACTTGAGACTCTGTTTTCTGATAGATTAAATTCCTTCAAGGGCAGAGCCTTCCTTTGCTGCCTCACACCTCCCTCTTGAAAACATTGAAACATTTGAGGAACTGTCACATTGGATTTTGTTACTATACTCTAATGCAAGGAGACCGGAAAGTGACCCAATTCATACAAAAGAAAAAAAACCCAACAGACCAGCAATAACAAAAAGAATTTGTGCAGACAGCAATGCAGAGATGGCAAAGCAAAAGAGCTTATGTTTACTTAGCAAGCTGATATTTTCTTTAAGGAGCTAGACAATGTAATTCCTCAGAGGCAAGCTCAGTCTGTTAAAAACTGAGTTTTGTCCACTTGCATTTGGAAGAAATCTAGCTCTCAAATTCAAGATGATCATTACTCAAGGCAATCAAAACCCCTTTTGCTTTTATTCAGTCTCTCTAAGGTAAAACTGTCCACTGAGACCCATGACGTATGGTCTGCACGTCTTTAAATCAGCACCTTATCAGCAGTTACTATAACATATTTCTATTGCCATAAGTAATAAACCCAAGAACTTCCTGTCTCTGGAAAAGAGGCCGTTCTTGCTGTGATTTGCACAGAAGAAGAGGTGAATACACAATGCAACATAACCGGCCACAGCTGCCATCGCACTGGGGATAAACAGCCAGCCAGGTTTACCTCTCTTCCACACACAGGCTCAGGAGGATGGGTAGATTCTAGCTGTGCAGGGCTTAGGGCTCCAAAGGGTATCAGATTCCAGCTCACGTTACTGAGTGTCCTTTGGCTTTTGTGCATTCCTCTCCCAGAACAGGCCTTTTCCTGGGCCTTGCTTGGTTTCTCAGAAGACAAAACCTGGCACAGGAAGCAGCATATGGAAACAAGAGACGACTGGTCCTTCATACTTACACTAGAAATCTGTAATTTATTTTTTCTTCACATTGTAAATTATTCCAATTCTAAACACGTGCTGGAAAAGCTGCTTTTCAAAATCTAAAACTGCTGCAAAGGATCATGTGCCAATATTTAGACCACCGGCTGTGAAGCTGAATTTCTCATTTTCTCTTCTGATGTTTGATAGAGCACCTTTTATATTGAAAAGTGACTCTTCTCAGAGAGGGCCCCATAGCCCACAAATATTTTATCAAAATGTATGGAGACTCTACTAGGAGCAATCCCATCTCAGGAACTGACAAATCTGACCTAGGCAAAACATCAGTCTGAAATATCTCCTTAAAACTGATTCTTCATGACTTGGGCAACAATTTTTGCTGACACAATCTTCACAGACGAGATGGGAGACGGCTTTTATTATCTTCATCTCCTGTAATTAAGACTGAGAACCAGCAAAATACTTAAGCATCATGATTCCAAATACTTGTATTACAATGCTGAAACACTTAGTGTATGCTTAAATACCATGCTGGGTCAGGACTTGAGCACACTTGTCTGTACCCAGTTCAGCAGAGCAAAAGAGCCAGACAAACCCCTCCACTTTCTGAGCACTCTCGTAAAATCCCTGCTTATAATGTCAGTCCAGACAGGACTACTACTGTCCTTTCTCCTATCCCATACTGATCTACTGGGCCAAAACTCTAGTTCTCTGCTTTCTAAGACTGTGTTTGTGTTGTCTGTTTGCACTAGACTAGTGAATGCTGTGCTGGCCAACACTCACATATTCTTACTACTACCTTGCTTGGTGTTCAAAGCCCTATGATACAGCTTTTGCTCTTGAACTGCCAGTTAGGGACTTGTACCGCTCCCATACACTCCATCTGTGATCACTGCATGTCACAGGAACATCCAGTGGTGGCACTCAATTTGAAAATATCCCAGTTATTTTTATGATGACTGTAGCACTTCAAACAATAACCTGCTAAATCTCTGCCATTAAACAACATACTAACTAAGATTAATAAATGAGAGCTAGTGACTGCCCTTCATGGAATCTGGTGCTGCCTTGCAAGGGCCTAAAAGATCACTCCCTTCCTGACCTCGGAAGTTTAGGGGTCAGTGAGTAATTGTTTTCATGCAGGATCAGCTCTGGCCTAGGTGTCATTACAGAGATGTGCATGACTTCCCTCCATTAGGCAGCATCAAGAGCTGTAGCTAAGTGGGTCACAGATGCAAATAGAGCTCAGTGCAGCTGCTTAAACTCGTTGCTCTCTTTCAGCTGAGCACAGAAAGCACTGACTCCTGTGCACTGCAAAAGCCACTTCACCAGCACTTGTCAAACATCATACGATGAACACATTTAGGAGTTCCTCATCCTTAGTACCTGTGATTCTACCCTCAAGGGCCAAGACACCACAGGAAAAATTGCACTCTCAGTATTTTCAATGCATCAATCTCTGCAAGCAAACCTTCCCTCAGGAGTTTCCCAATATGGTTTTTGAGAATTTGCACTTCAGTTTGGAAGGGACACTTGCATTTCAGACAGCATTTCCAAACCACCAAACCTGAAAAAACAAAAAAGCACAGGGTTCCAGGTGTCACTTCATAAATTAACTCAAATGTCAAAAGTGTCAAAGGAAAGGTTTTCTTGCCACAGAGGTCACAAAGAACTGAAGATTTCCTGGTATCACAGCATCCAAATGCCAGTACAGTGTTATGTGATCTCAGCAACAATCCTCCAGTCTCAGCAATTGATCTGAAGTTCACTGAAATCAGGAGTTGTTTTTCCTCTCTCTTTCTTTTTTTTGGTTCTGTGTCTGACTTAGAAAGCTTGAAACCCAGGAGACAATTACTTTACATAAAAAATCTCTTATTTCCTCATGCCATGCTTCTGCTGATGTCAGTAACACATCACTAAACATAGGTGGACCAAAGCAGTCAATCACCTCACTACACATCTGATTTTTTTTCATTATATGAAACACCCATCAGTGATACAAGGTCAAATGTGAATGAAGTACTTATGATGGGAACTCACAAAAGTGTCCAGCATTTTATATGAGGTATTTATGGAACCGATTCAGTAGAGACTTGAACATATGTTCAGGACCTAGTAAAATCTATGAGACATGAACACATGGTCTTGCTGTGCAGAAATAGGATGTTGAATCACCACTGTAAAATGGGCTTTCACAGCCAGCAACGACACAGTGATTTAACCAACTTGTATGGTTTGAGTCAAGCATCCTATCCAGAGGTAGCTGAACATAATGTTTTATGATGTGCCATACTTAGTCCTCCTCCCTCTGACTTCCATGAGGGCCAGAGCTTGCAGAGCACTGGCATTTATCCTCCAGCACAACTCCTCTGTGTAAGGTTAATACCATCAATTTGATTCACAGGGGTTTGTGAGCCAGACAGGCAAACTGAAGAAGAAAAAGCCTCTCTCACAAGGAGACAAGAACACGAAAGAGGTTGCCCAGCAAAGTCATCAAAGCAAACAGCATGAATGAGACAGTGTTGATGAAGACAGAAGTGGCATTGAAGGCTGCAGTAACAAAGCAGGGCAGTGACATGAAGATAAGTGGCAAAGTAATTGTCTGCTTGAGCCAAGTGTATCCATACAGTCTGTCTGCCAGCAACCCATGCAAATGGACACCAGGCATTGAAGATCTAAGTACCTATTTATGTAAATATATTGCAAACAGTGACACAAAAATACATAGCAACAAATACTTAGTAAACACAACTAGAAGTTTTTGAGAATATCTGAGCTAGTTATTATGAACATTCTTTGCAACTACTGCCAATGAACGAAGGGTTTTCTTCCTGGGTTTTCTTACTAATCATTCTAAAAAGCCAGAGTTGTGTCCTCTACATTTGATCCTCTAGAAGTTTTTCATATAAGAAAGACTCTTGATGTTACAAAGGTGCCACATTGCCAGGCCAGTTTCAGCACCTAAGTGGATTATCAATTTATAAAGAGAGTCCCTAAGAAGAACAAAATTAATAACATTTACAGGAGAGCAAATAGCATATCCAGAGACTGGATCTACGGTGCCTTCACTGCACCCTTAGTGAATTGTAAATAGCTTGGTCAGGCAGAGAATGTCCCATCGCAGGTGAAGGAAAACCCCTTCCCTCCTCTCTGTCTCCCAGTTCAGCAGCCTATTCAAGCTCTTGTCTGTACAGATCAGAAAAAGAAAAAAAAAGGTCCTTTCTCTTGTCTTCTTTACTACCACTCATCATAACCTCACATGCCCCAGATGCAAGTAGAGCCAGCATTCTGGGTAAAGTGCAGGGGACCCCCGATGCCTTCCTCTTCCTGCTTTGTGAGAACAGCATCTCACTTTACACACGCAGTGACTGCAGGCATTCACTGGCACTTGAGCATTGAACAGCACTTGGCTGAGGGTTGGCACAGAAGAGCCTTCCATTACACATTGTGTATGGATACCAAAATAAAAAGAACACAATCAGGCTTAGAAGAGTGCCTCAGACAATGTAGTCAATACTTAGTTGATCACAACTAATCAGCCAATTATTAATTGACAGCCAAAAGTGTTTTCCTAGAGCTCAGGTAGTTCAGTTTTGGTGCATAAGGTCATCAGGTCATCCCCAGCTGTCATGTATATCTGAAGCCACAACAGCAAGGGAGATACATTAATTTTGGTAAAGCATGTGAAATTCATCATCCTGGAGAGAAAAGTTTTACTACTAGACTTGATGCATGGGTTGAAACTTTGCGCTTTCTATAAGTCAGTCCCAACTACATGCATGATGTTTTAAAGGGCCTTATTTCAATCCTGACAAATGAGCACCAGATGTTTTTTTTATTGTAGTTGCATTCTATATGGTCATTCAACATTTTAGGCTCATGTTAAGGTCTGAGAAACTCTCTCTGATCCACCTCTTGCTCCTTAAAAAAAAGAAAGCTGTGAGAGAAAATTAAATAAAGAATAAAAGATGATAATTCTGATTAAGTAAGTAAATGAAGGAAGAACTGAAATCTTTTCACAGAGAGAAAGAGAAGATAGAAAATAACATCTGGGTTCAGTTATCATCAAGCACAGACCAATTGTTAGAAAATCTCTCATGAAGAACAATGACTTTTGCTCTTTTTTTGCTTATTTTAATATTCCTTTCAAAACAACTGTGCTCTGAAAGGTTCTCTTTGACCTATACATGCCATAAGCAGCAGGTTAAAAGGCCTGTAATTACATCTAACCATTCTGGCTTCTCTGCGAGTGACACTGGGGATGAGGTTCCTTCCGTGGGGAAGCAAGTCTAGCTTTTAGGATTTATTTGTTTAATTAACTGTTTTCTTTTCTTCTTTTTTTCCTAGAAGCAGCTGCTCATTCACTCCAATCTCATTGCCCACCTTATCCATTCCAAAGGAACCTGATCCATTCTGAAGGAAAGTACTCTCCAGGCCAAGTTTTCCCCTGACTAGAACCCCACCAGGACACCTCAGGCTGGAACTGCATAGTGCCAGCCAGAGAAAGATCTGCTCCTGCAAGTGCTAAGTATTATTTTCATTCCTGTTAGGCCGAGTCTCTGGCATTTTTGATTTTCCTTTCCATTTTTGTCTGTCCCTAGTACTTTTCCTTGCCTGTTGAACGAATACATTGAAATACTTCCTTTCTTGTCGGCAAAACAATTTAGTATTTAAGTGTAAACTTAAAGCAATGTCAGTGTGTAGGTACACACTGAACTAGAGCACATACCAAGAGGCTCAGAAACAGGTTCCATTCCTTGATCTACCACTGACAAAATTCGTCACCTTGCTTCAGATTTCACTCATCTGTGAAATGGGATAATGAGCCCTCTTTAACTCATAGGGCAAGAATGTCATTAATATTTGGACTTGGTTTCAGATTCTTGAAGAAGAAATTTTCCATTCTATAATTTCCCTGTTTTGGCCAGCCCTTGGACTACAGATGTGACTGTAGTTCCAATTCTATATCCTATGAAGTGTGATGACTGGGTTTGGTGCCATCACTTGCAACATGCGGTGCCTTTACAATGGATGTTTTCGGAAATAAGACAGGAGCTTTTTTAAAGCAAAGCTTTGATTTGAAGCTCTTCGAACTTCAGGAAGGTTTATACTCAATTCCAGATCCCAATTCAGCTGCTTGGAACCATCAAAGAAAAATCTATCAGTGAAAAAGCATATGAAGTTGCAAGAAAAGGGAAGAAAGGGGACAGTAGCTGCCAAAAAGATATAACAAAGAAATAAATGAACAGAGGAAAACAAAAGCTGAAAGTTCATCAAATCTGCATGCAAGGAACTGGAGTTGTTTCAAAAATGGAACTGAAGACTGTATTAGGATTTGATTTTCTGTGGCTCTTGTCTTTTGCCTCAACTGCCTCAATGTTAATGCACTACAATGCTGACACATGCTGTACAAAGAAGGTGTAGGTACTCTGAGTGACTTGATGGAGTAGACAGAGATCTGAAATGAATGAGCAAACACTGCAAATGCCATTCCAATTCACTCCCCGGAACACAGTCCCTTAATGATTTCCTAGAGACACAGTAAGCAACATAAGCAGAGGATTCTTTCCTCCTGCCACAACTGTTCAGAGTCCCTGGACACAGAAGGATGTGAAATGATCCATTTTTCATTATGAATGCCAACCTCCTGGAAAGAGGACGGAGATGCTCTTGCTGCTGCTGCCCCACAACGAGCAGACGGTATATACATATATACATATATATATATATATATATGTAAATCTGCACACAGGCTCCGTGCTCTGTCACAAGTTGCCCTTTGTTTCTGCAGCACCTGTGGGTGACCGATCCTACACTGAACCCTAAGATGGAAAAACAAACCCAAAATTGATGGATCAGTCCTGAAAGGAGCCTGGAATTGAATCCAGCTCTCTGCAGGTACAGTTGTATTACAAAGTCCCTTTTCTAAACTGTCATGGCCTGACACTAGTAACCACAACAATACAGATTCCTGTACTACCCACTTTGGCAAACACCACCACATAACTTAAGTACTATTCTCACCTTCCTCAAACCCACTAGCAAATGAATTATTTAGTGTGGAGCAGGGAGAGAAGTTGACATGTCTGGCATTTGAATGCTGCAGTGTTCATGTACCTGCAGAGCTGGAGCTCCCAGTTACTTATGTAGCCTTCCTGTTTTATGGAAGTTCATGTGTCTTCAAGACCTTAATGAACCAAGGCTTACTTGGCATTCGTCTCGTGTGCGAGGCTGGTGTTGAACTGTGAATGCTGATCTGAACTGGGATTGCAGCAACAGGCCACAACGGCACTCAGCCTGTGTTTTAAATTGTCTTTCTCTCATTGTGTTCTCTGCAACCAAACTTTGGGCTGGGAAGTGCCTTTTGCAATGTTTATGGGGTATCCAAAGTCTTGACCTAATTCACTTCTATGTGTAAGCACAATATGAGGGTGATCAAAATGGTTTTTGATATGTCAGGTTTCTTCCCTGCAACATTGTTTTAAAAACTGTCATTTGAACCCAGAGACACTCCTAAGGCATTGTTGTCATTAGGGCTGAAATATCCATACAGACACAGTGCTCCAGAACAAGGACAAACATCAGAAACCTGCTCTCAGTTACTATTCCACAGAGGCAATTTATCTGTAAATCAAACATGTGGCACACTTTGCTTCAGATTATCCTCTTGATGCACCAAAGCAGCATCTAATCAGCTTTCACTCTAACAAATACAGATTTGTGTCATAAGTGATGTAGGAAATAACCCACAATCTCACTCTGCACTCTCACAGGAGAACAGTAACAATCTTCTGCCATGAAGGCCTAAGGTGTTCAGTGTACAGAGTAAATATCAGTGCACAGAGAGAACTTTGCATGACATGAAACCTCTGGAGGGATTAGAAACACTTTGTCTGTCAAAGATTATGTTACAGTACTGCAGTACTCTATAAAGAACTGCAAAACCAAGCTTGATTATTTGAACATAAGGTGAAAGTATTACATTTTAAGGGCAAATTTAAACGGAAGAATTCTTAGAAGAATCCTGGCAAGAAATAGAAATAGAATAACTTCCTTTAACTTGTGGAAAATGTTTACCATTGCGTCATTACTAATGAGAAAATGAGGATTTCTGAAATTCAAGACATTAAAGCCATATGCCTTAAAATCTTCTCAAAGCTCAACCTAATCAGAGAACTAAGGATTCTGTAATTATATGTAAAGCCTGTAATTATGTGTAAGAGTTTTACCCAGATTTTCATTCTTGACTGCAAAACTGTGTTAAGACACATTCAGAATTCCTGTTTTGGTTGTTACTCTGCTTACTCAGACAAGTTCCATTGATCTCAAAGAGCTTTGTGTACACATAAAAACTGATTAAGAGCTGTGAAAGACCACTGATCCTTTGTCTTTAATTTTAAGCCTCAGGGAATCTGATTTATTCTCCTGAACTTCAATTCTGACATTTTTTCCACTTCTAACTCAAGCAGAGGCAGGAACTTGAAAAAATTCAGCTTCCAAAAAAAAGTCATACCTTTCTTCTCTGTTCTGACACAGATGATCAGTAGGGAAACTTCCTTTCTGGAGCACAAGGAGTGGCTGAGGGACCTGTGGGGGCTCAGTCTGGAGAAGGCTCAGGAGGCACCTTCTCACTCTCTGTAACTCCCTGACAGGAGGGTGTAGCCAGGTGGGGATCAGGCTCTTCTCCCAGAAAACAAGTGATAGGACCAGAGGAAACAGACTCAAGTTGCGTCAAGGGAGGCTCAGGCTGGACATCAGGAAGAATTTCTTCACAGAAAGGGTGGTCAGGCATTGAAACGAGCTGCCCGGGGAGGTCGTGGTGTCACCATCCCTGAAGTGCTCAAGAAATGATCGGATGTGGCACTTTGTGCTCTGGCTTAGTTGACAAGGCGGACAACTAAGGTTGGACTTGATGATCTTGGAGGTCCTTTCCAACCTTAACGATTCTGTTATTCTGTGAAGTTAAAGCCTTCCGTGCCGTGGTGAGAGCCACGGGCAGTGCTGCAGCCCCAGGAGCGTGGGGTCGGTCCGTGCTGTGCTCAGCCTGCCCCTTGCCTCCTCCACACCTCAGACAACAGACAGCCAGCTCAGCTTTCCCTCAGGAGCTTCCTACCCGGCAGGGCCGGCGGACTTGAACGCATCCCTCAGCCCTTGGTGTGTCCCACCGCTTACACCATCACTGCCATCGCAGCACCGCAGGGCGTCACTGGCACCGGTATCACACAGCGAGGGTGCTGAGGGCTTCTGACAGCGGCGGCGCCGGCGCCGCGCCCCGGAGTCCTGTGGAAGAGCGGGACGGATGAGTGAGAGGCGGCGATGAAGATCTAAACTGTGGGACACAACTACGGGACGCGGGGCCAGGGACTCAGCCCCGCTGTCCCTGAGGGCGCTGAGGGTCAGGACGCGGGATCAGGGGGCTCAGCCCCGCTGTCCCTGAAGGCACTGAGGGTCAGGACGCGGGATCAGGGGGCTCAGCCCCGCTGTCCCTGAGGGCGCTGAGGGTCAGGACGCGGGATCGGGGGGCTCAGCCCCGCTGTCCCTGAGGGCGCTGAGGGTCAGGACGCGGGATCAGGGGGCTCAGCCCCGCTGTCCCTGAGGGCGCTGAGGGCGGCGCGCGCCCTTCCCGCCGGCGGGATGTGTCCGCCTGGGCCTCCCGGCCACAGGGCGGCGGTAGAGGGCGCGGGAGCCGGCGGGCGCTGAGGAGTGGCGCTCTCGGTGGTCACTGAGGTCATCAAGGCGCGACGGCGGCAGGAGCTGTGTCCGGCTCCTTCCAGGGCGCTCCCGTCGGAATCGTTTTCAGAAAGACATGACCACACAGGTAATTAAAAACACAGCGTTAGCGAGGCTAACTTCTGGCTTGAGGTATATATATATGTGTATATATATATATATATATATAGGCTGCTGATGTGTAATGTTAATTATTTTTTCTTTCTAGTACGGTATTCTCTTCAAGCAAGAGCAAGGTGAGCAAACGCTAACGGGTATTGAGCAGTGTTGGTGTTCTGGGGTGATGTAAAGTTGGTAATGGCAGGTATCCGTGTGAGGAGACCTGGTTATGTTTATATTAGGCATAAATCCGAGTAACTCAGAGGTAGCTGTGCCGCTTTTTCAGCAGTGACGTTGGTCACACAACACATCGCTTGTTTTGAAATAAAGAAAACAAGTGACAAGGCTCTCGGAGCACTCAACAGACCTGAGGAGCAGGGAGGTCTATTGCCAACATTGCAATTAGCCATTTCAGCATTACCCAAACTGATGGTGGTTTTTTGTCGAAAGAAAATATTTAATTTCTGTGCTTACATTCTCTTTTAGCTCACGATGATGCCATTTGGTCAGTTGCCTGGGGAAAAAATAAAAATGATGGTTCTGAAACAGTGATCTCTGGTTCTTTGGATGATCTGGTGAAGGTCTGGAAGTGGTAAGTGCTCCATGTTAACCTGTTTTAGGCCTTGGAAGTAGTCAGTGTGGAGCAGTCTTGAATTTCCACAATCTGCAGGGATGTTAGAAGTTACCTCACGGAAGGGGTAGCCTGGCACACACAGCTGCTTCTTTGAGCCAGCTTGTCTCCAGTGGTGTGTGCTTTCTCTTGGAGTGGTGGCACTGTGGTGTCCTTTCGTTTCCAAAGAACGAGAATCCTTTTGAAAATGCATGTCAGAGAATACTCAGTGTATTTCTAAACCAAACAATGAGAAACACATCTTTTGATGAGACAGTACCCTTGGAGATGTGTACTGTGAAAGCAGTAATGGGAATAGTGGAAAAGAGGAAATGACATCTTCCTTTTTTATTGAAAAAAAAATCCTGATAATTCTTATGGAAGTGGGCTTTTGCAAAAAAGTTGTTCTGTCTCTTAGGCAAAGCAATGTGAAGGATGTGCTTCACTTGAGTGACAGGTTTAGCTTGGCTGTGGTGACTGTGAAAATGTCAGTCGTGGCACTTTGTGCTGAGTTCACAGGTGAGCATCAGCTCTGTGAGCACCCACAGACTGGTGTGTGATGGACATTTTTTGGTGGGATAAAGTACCTGCTTTTCAGGAATATGGTAAATTATTGATTTGTCAGTTCTTTGAGTACAGAGAGTTTGTGTGTAGCCCTTCACATTTTAAGGGTGGACTTGGATTGCCTTGCGTTGATCGAGTGGAGGAATGGGGATTGTTTGTTTTGTGTGAGGTTGGGATCGTTCAGTACCCCAGGCTGTTCCTAACAAGGCTTTTCTTTCCCTTACACCAAAGGAATGATGAAAAGCTGGATCTGCAGTGGACTTTGGAGGGTCACCAGCTGGGGGTGGTGTCTGTGGACATCAGCCACACGGGCGCCATTGCAGCATCCAGCTCCCTGGACGCCCACATTCGCCTCTGGGACTTGGAGACTGGCAAACAGATCAAATCCATAGATGCTGGTCCTGGTAAGATACCAGTGCTGAGCTGGCTCTGCATGAGAACAGTGCTGACTCTTCCTGGCAAATACTGAACAGTGGAGGATTGGGGTATATGAGGGGATTAAGGTGCTTGAGGGGTTTAATCTTTCTCTAGTTGCAGAAATCATAGTGGTTTTATGAACTCAAGACAAAGCAGCATCAGACAGTTTTACATTTATTTTTACACACTACTTGTGCTTTCTCAGGTACACATAGATTGGCTTTTTGCTGTATGCATAAAGCAGAATGGAAACCAGTTTGCTCTTACACATGTATTGATGAAAGGATATTTGGAAGAAAGAATTCAAGTGCTTATTCAGACTGATTTACAGAGAAACTCTGAACATTCTTCCTAACACTGCAATGAATTTGTGCCATGCATGTGATCCATTTTTATCCAGCAGATCCAATCCTGATTGAGCAAGTCAAAACAGTTATTAACGTTATCAATGCTAATGTTCTCCAAGCTGGAACTCAGGGCCTAAGGTGTTATTCCAAGTATTTAATGAGTCCACTGGAAGTCACAAATTTAAGAAGTCTTGCAGCATTTTAGGCAATTAATATTAAGCTTATAGAAGAAAAACCGTGAATTACATCGTGCCAGATAAATACATTGCACTGCTATAAAAAACAGTGGGTTTTTACATTCAGTTGCAGGAATGTTATCTGTGTTATGTGTGTATATCTGCATTTCTCCTGCATCTTCTGTGCTTTGCTACATACTAGTGTTGCTTTTTTCAGTAGTTTCAATCTTTTGGTACTAGGAGAAAAGTAAGAATTTAGGCTTAACTGATGCAGTCTTAAATTCGAAATTTATTGTTACAAGAGGGTCTCCTAAGGTCAGGGTCTTACTAGAAAATGTAATCTTTTACTAAATGTAAGTACATTACTCAAGATATGCTCCATTAATTAAACAGAAGGGGTAACTTGGTTAGCTTGTGCACTCTAGAGGGTTAAATGTCTAAACAGATGCATACAGAACTGACACGGTTGAATAAGAACTAGAAACAAGATCCAGCTAACTGGTTTTTTCTTTTTAATACAGTTGATGCTTGGTCCCTGGCTTTTTCACCTGATTCCCAGTACCTTGCAACAGGAAGTCATGTGGGGAAAGTAAATATTTTCGGTGTTGAAACTGGAAAGAAAGAATATTCTCTGGACACCAGAGGAAAGTTCATCCTTAGCATTGCATATGTAAGAAGCACAATTGATAATTTCTTATGAGAAATTGCTACTGCTATAATATGTCGTAAATAGGTATTTTTGTTTCCATCTATCAGTTTATCTCTACAGTAACACTAAGTGACAGCCATAGGTCCAAATACAAATTGTGTGACATTTCCCCCATGCACATCTGGAAAATATATTTTAATCTTGCTTATAGTCTTCAGGATTTTTGGAGCCCGGGTATCTTGCATAGATCATTATTTGTGAAGAGTTGCCAAGGGAATGTCAGGGGTTACACAGCATAAATGCACACAGATGTTGAATCACACTTTTTGTGTTTCATTACAGAGTCCAGATGGAAAATACTTGGCCAGTGGAGCAATAGATGGCATTATCAATATTTTTGATATTGCAACTGGAAAACTTCTGCATACGCTAGAAGGTACGGTTTGGTTATTTGCAATACCCAAATTCTGGCCTCATTTCTGACAAAATTAAAGGATATAATGCAAGTCAGAATAAGCTACAACAGCCCTGGCATTAGTGAGTTGACATTTTTGTCCATTAGGCAGTATTTAGTTATTTAGTGTGCTCTAACCTAAACCACTTAAAATATTAGAGGCAAACTGTAAACTCAGGCTTGCATCATAAATGCCTTTTTTCAAAAGATACAGTCAGTAGTGCTTAACTAAATTCTTAAATTGTAGTTCCATGTATTGCAGAAAAGTACAAGGGAATGAAGCTAAGCCAAATGTGTGCTGCCATGCATATGTTTTTTCTTATGGTATCTGTTCTATAGCAATTTATTGCTGTTTTAAAAAGTAACTGAACATTTTATGTTGTAGAAGACATGCATTTTTCTAACAGATAAATGGGCTTTTAATGTTCATGCAGTTTCTGCCCAGTTTAACCAAAACCCCAACCACTTAAATATGCAATCATACTATAAAATATGACATAATTTCTAATAAAGATCCACAGCTGCAAAAAATAAGATACTCTTTGTGTTGCAGACATGCCTTAACATTCAAAATTGAGAATTGCTGTCCGTTTCCATTTTCTATTGTGGGAAGAAGCCTCTAGACACAAAGAGGCTTCAGAGGCTGCTCTCTTTGAGCAGGGAGTGCTGTTGTGGTGTGGCTTCCCGAGCACTGGCATTAGTCAGAGTAATACCACGCCCTAATCGGCGTCCCTGTGCCTTGCAGGCCACGCGATGCCCATCCGCTCGCTGACGTTCTCCCCAGACTCCCAATTACTCGTCACCGCGTCCGATGACGGCTACATCAAAATCTACGACGTGTGAGTGGGGACTGTGCCAGCCCTGCTGGCAGGAGAACAGCTGTTTAGAGAGGCTGATACTGTAAAAAATAGATCAAACTCTCTGCTCTCTAGAATTCCTTTCAGGTTTTTGGTGACTTTTTATATAATAAATAATTTTAAATCATAAAATGCTACATCCTTAGATAGTTTTTAAAAGTGTATAGGTAGAAGACAGCTGTAACTTGAAAACAAATTACTTTCCTTATAGTTGCCTGTAAGCAACAAGCTAATTGTTCTGTGTAACTTTCCTGTGAGCTTGTGTTCACCTTTCCTAAACATCTGTTCTGTACACAAGAAATTGCATTTTTGACCTATTTCTGTTGCATCTTGCAATATCTTGGAAGACCCTGGGGAGGAAAAGGCCGTGCTTCAATGGTCTTCACTCCCCTAAACCTGCATTGCTTTGACTTTGGTGAAACTATTTTGTCCTCCAGTTTATCTTCTTAGTGACTTCTCTTTATGTTAACTATTTGAAATGGGAAAAACAGAATCTGCTGTAACACCAGCTCAGCTTGGATGAACAAATATCCAGAAGTCACCTTCCATTGAACCATTCTTGATTGCACTAGCTAGAGTATATTCCTGTTGCTTTTTCCCTGGAATTCACAAAGCAAATGTTAACATGCGTTCTTTCCACAGGCAACATGCAAACTTGGCTGGCACATTAAGTGGTCATGGATCCTGGGTTTTAAATGTAGCATTTTGTCCTGATGATACCCATTTTGTTTCCAGGTATTGAGGATTTTTAATTGTTTATGATTACTGAAAAAAATACAGTTTTATAAGGGGAGATGGATCATAAATATTAAACGTGTACAAATTGCAGTGGGATCTATAATGAAATAACATAAAATGTAAAGGCTCAAGAGCCAATCTGTGATGTGATACCAGCTGTAGTGAGAGCATTTTACAGAGTAAGTCATCCTACTGCAGTGTAGTTCCTGACAAGTGAAAAACACCTCAGAGAAGGGCAGTTTGATTCTAAATAGCTGAAGAATTGCTGTTGAATCAAGAAGTACAACCTAATCTAGTAGGTACATTAATCTACTTGAACTTTAGTATTTATCCTTAAAACAGCTGAGGCAGTTGGGGGACCAAGTATATGTAACAGAAAATCCCTTATCCAAAGAACTTGCCTGAAAGAATTTTTTGGCCAAAATGGACGTCTTCATTTTCACATTGCAGATGTTGGAACAGTAAATTTATTTTAAAGGTAATGGAACCTGGCAGAAGATGCCGTCCTTTGCTACTTTATCCCTATTTGATGGGTGAAAGAGGGTTTCTTGTGTCTACCATATGAGACCTTTTAATGTTTGCCTTAAACTTTAGTTAATCTATTAATTTAAACATTGATCAGTATTATTTTTCTTCCAGTTCATCTGATAAAAGTGTAAAAGTTTGGGATGCTGGAACGAGGACCTGTGTCCATACTTTCTTTGACCACCAAGATCAGGTATGGCTGCTATTCCCTAAGTCACCATGTTCCCAGGAGAGCTTGTGTAGTTGTGCACATTGGTGTTTCACCTCGGTGCTGCAGCTCCAGCCTTGCAGTAATGCAGTAACTTTAGCTTGCTGTAATGAAATTTTAGAAGTTGTTTGTGGTTATTTGGCACTTAATATTGAACTAGTATTCCCAAGTGTATATGCTGATCTCTTCCAAGGAATTAACATTTTTCAGGGCCAAATAAAAGGCAATCCTGAGTGGCCAAAGTCTTACCAGACTCTATTTGTTACCTTTGTCTCTGGTCTTACTTATTTCTGTCACTTACACAGCATGTGCATGTGTAAGGGTGGAAATACTTATTTAAAAGGATGGAATTACCTAAACAGATGCTTGAAAGCAGCCGTGAAACTTGGGACTTTTTCCTCCCCCAGTGTCTGTAGTACTGTGGGTTTTTAATTTATTGCTCAGTGATAGCTATTTGTGAGGGAAGGACTTAGGTTTCTACCCATCTACTCGTTGTCCAAATGTCAGGTGATAAATAGAACAATGTTATATTTTAATGGATCACTGAGCAAAAAACAAAAGATATTCTTCCAGATTTTATTTGAACTCTTTATTCTGTAGTACTGTTTTGCTGGTGACCTTCTTTTCAGTTACCTACAGCTATGGGGGTTTTAATACTGAAGTACCAAGTGGGATTTGATTTCCCCTGGTGTTTTAGCTGTTACCTATAATCTCATTAAGTCTGTGGCAAGCAGAGATGTATCAGTTACTGGGAATGCTGAGTTTTGGTATTAATGCAAAATATTAATAGTACAAGAATGCCCAAAACATACTGTTGTTAATATACCCGTTCTGCATTTCACATTAATGTGCTGGGTAGCCTTCACCCTTCCTGATGTCATTCTGATGGAGAAGGGTGTCACTTAAGAGCTTGTGTAACTGTCTTAAATCAGAGGACTGACCTGAATTTTTCTAAGTTTTGCACTGGTAGAGAAATGGCTCCCTGAAAGAGCTAAAGGATAAACCAGATCATTCTTCAGTCTGTCATGATGTGTCAGTCTGCGTGACAAATATTTCCTCTCTTGCTTTCCTGCACTGTAAAATACTATTTTCAGAAAGGGCTGCACAATGGGCAAGAGTGAAAATGCTTGGGTTGATTTATGCAAACTGGGGCAAGTACTTTTCAGCCCTGATCAAGTATCTCTGGCTTGTGTAATCCTGTCAGTGGGAGTGGGTGTAGGAACTCGTCAGGCTCCTAGATGGCAGTGTCCTGCTATGGTTCAGCAGCCTTAGCTGCTGTTAAAGCAGAAGCCATAATTGCAGCAGCTGTTATCAGGTTACTTTTAAAATACTCCTTCCTCTTCTGCTTGTAATAAATATTCTGCCACAAAGCTTTTATTTCTTTGTCCTCTCTTGCTAAGCCTGCATATGTCTTATTTACAGGTTTGGGGAGTGAAATACAATGGAAGTGGGTCCAAAATTGTGTCCGTTGGTGATGACCAAGAAATTCATATTTATGACTGTCCAGTTTAAATGTCTTGACTCAGATGCTTCAGTAACCTCTTGTGGCAGTTTCAAGGACTGCTACTGCCCTATGTAATTTTTTAGTATGATAAAAGTATTTCATACTGATCTGCACAACCAGATATGTTTATATCTAATTTTAATTTTGTTTAGCATGAGAGAAAGCCTTACTTTTCTAAAATAAAAGCTACAGCTGCAACTCCTTATGTCTAATTCTTGGAAAAAAGTATTTTTGGAAATATGTAGTCATGGGTGAAGTAACTGCTCAGTTAATCGCCCCTGCCTTTAACCATAAATAGACCAGAGCTGGAAAGCATGGGCCAAGTCTCACAGCAGCTTATTTTAGCAGAAGGAAAGTGACTGAGGCTCTGTTATAGATGTGGGAAATGACAGCCTGGGCTTGTCTTGATGTGATCCCACTGAATGCGTGAGGATTACTTAAGCTGAACACCTGTTTCAACAATTGTGTGACCCAAATAGATCATTCATCATGGTTAATGTCACTAAAGGGGACCAGTTGTTTCTAACCCTGACTTAATACAAACACTACTAGAAAATAGGTACAAGGGGAAAAAAGCTTTTATGTTATCACTGTACTGTGGTATCATGTGTGTTATAAAAGAGCAGCACTATAGCCAATGCATGTGATTTTGGTTTATTCATTTTAGTTAAGGCACAAGTATACAATGCCTAGGAGGAAGTAAAAACCCTGTCTAGGGAAGGCTGAAATACAAAGCTTGAGCTTCCAAAAGGTCAAACTTTTATTTGGAAGTATTTGCCTGTTTGTAACACAGTAGAGGACAGCTTGTAACCTTAAGTCACACACAGAGAAGCAGCTGAAGGAATGCTACTGTAAACCTACAGAACACAGGAAGAGGGCTATGAGGCAGAGAGGGGGGCATGCACAAAATGCTTCTGAAATACAAAATGAAGACAGGTACGAGTGGTGCAGCTAACACAAAGCTGAATATTGAGAATAATCTAGACTTAGGTGAGAGAAGTCTGAGCTTAGAAAACTTATTTAAATAAAGGGGGTTCTAGAGTGGCTTACAAAGTACAAGAGAAGCATGAGAAAAGGTGAAGTACTATTTATTAGAAGTTATTCTGCTATGTTTTATTCTATGAAATTAATTTTCCAGTATGAAAGTATTTACATAAGACACTCCACTTAGCCTCTATCAATATTGCCAAAGTCTTATAGAAATAGCACAGGTGAAATAAATTGAGAACCCTCACAGCAAGGAAGATGTATACCAACTCAGTTGGTTCTCAGCTGTATGACATTTGCTTTATATAGAAAGACTACAAGAACACAATATAAATTAGTTACAAAAAGGTGATACTGACAGCGCAGCAACTCAATTTGCTGAACACAAAAACCACAAGCAGTGGCTATTACAGCCATGCAGTTTTCATTGTGAAAATTTACATCTTCGATGACATCCACTCCACCTTGCTTTAAGATGTCTGACATTGTACTCCTGTTCTTGGACCCTCGTCATCTTCTTCATAGGCTTCTCCTGCACTGTTACGGTAGGTTTGCTCATTTGGATCAAAATCTTCAAGGTCTACCTGATCCATCTCATCTGTAACCATAACATCTTCTCGTGAAGGAAGCAGAGCCTCCAGCAGAGACAGTTTCTCCCTTGGGAGCCAGTAGTGCTCTGGAAACTGGACCTACAATTTTACACATTTCTTAAAATTAGTATTTATTCATGTGCAAACACAAGTATATTGGCTACAGAAAAGCATGCAGCTTACCAAAAATTGTATAATCAGGCTGCCTTTGTCCATTGGAGATTTGTAGACAGGCATCCCTTCGTTGTAGATACACTTCAGGTCACCGTGTTTTATCACTTCACCTAGGGAGGCAAGAGCTCTAAGTAAGCTGCTGTGATGGGACAGGCATTTCACAGCCACACAAGGCAGGGCTGTACACAAGCAGTGTTCCCATGGCACCTCAGCAAGACTGTAACTAATTCACAGGGAAGAACTAAACCCAAGCTGTACAGAACTAAGGCCATTTAGACTATTTCCCCTGCTACAAGAGAAATCAGCTTTTCTTGGCACAGCCTTCAAGCTGAATGAACAAGTAATTTACTAGAATTTAAGATTCTTGCCTTTTACATTTATTTTCCTGGCTATCCACCAACTGGGACTGAGGTTTATTAAGATGTATTTGACAGCTTTAGCTGTAACTCTGCATGTTTCAGAAAGAGTAACAAAGAACCAACTAAATTAAGTGACTACCTCGTGAATCTGTTGCACCATCTGGTTAGGAAAAAAAAAACCCAAATAGAACAATCCCCCCCCAAATGCCAGTCCAGGCACAATTAAACAGGCAAGCAGTTGATATAGTTTACATAGTATCAGAACTCTTTAAGACCTACCTGGCCTAGTAGATATGACAAGAACTCTGTTGTCCAGAGTTTCAATTGTCTTTCTGAAACCACATAAAGCCTCCGAGAGTTGAATTCTCATTTTTGTGATTAGGTCATGCCCTCGTCTCTGAAAGACACTGTGATCCTTTTGATCAAGCACAATTATAACATCACCAGGCTCCAAATCAGGCTCCTGGTCACCTTCTCCATGAAATACTATCTTCTGACCATCTTTCATACCTGAAGAAAAGAAACCCATTTATTCTCTGCAGAACTACAGACTATTATTAGGGAACCAGTACAAACACACAGTTCTTACCTTTATCAACATGAACTTCTATGATCTTTTTCTCTCTCACAACCTTACAGCCATTGCAGTTGTCACATCTGTCCTTTGGATTTATTCTTTCACCTTGGCCTTTGCATTCTGGACACACAGTTTGGATTTGCTGCACCATGCCAGGTCCAATCTGCTGAACTATAACTTGCATCCCTCTTCCTTTACACACGGGACATTTTTCTACTGCCCCTCTCTTTCCGCCATAACCTTTGACAAAAGAGTTAAATTGGATCTCAGTCTCAAAATTACAGTAGTCAGGCTGGAAGTTCAGTAATGGAATTTAGTTGCCATCACAAAACATGCCCCACAAGCTGGATGTTTCTACAAACAAAATGCTTATACAGCTTATTGTATTAGCCTCTGCCCCACCCCCCACTAAATCCTGGTTTCCAAGGAACTGTCAGCATACCAAATTCAAGACATAAACATTCCACTCACACTTGGAAAAGAATCTGCTTACTTAATATTAAACAGAGTACTAAGATACAGGACCTTATTAAAATTTACCTCAAAGAGAACCAGTCATTAGGGAATACTTAATAACTGTAAAATTAGTAGCATAACACAAGCTAGACTTCCACTCACAGCAATTTAAAAGGTTTTATAGAATAGACATTTACATACATGTTCTGGGTGAAGACAGTTTTAATTTAGATACCTCTAACTGTAACTCAGTTGAGTGTTGGTCTGCCATCAGAACAATCACTTTCTAACACTGTGGCTGAGAGATTTATTCTTGGGTAACCATATGTAGAACTAAATACCCTGGCAGACTTTCAGGGATCAGGCAAAGAAAAAGGAGAGAGAAAAGTAAGAAAGCCTCCAGACTTTTTTTCTCAGCCCCAGACAATCCACACAAAAATAAACAAAAAAACTTGAAGAAGGGGTTTGAAACCATTACTTGTTTTTTTTTACCTTCACACTTCGCACATATAACATTCTTTTGCAGTGCCAGTTTCCTTGTAATACCATTATATAGATCTTCAAGAGATACACCTAACTGGTGCACAACATTTTTGCCTTTAAAAAAACAAAAGGGAAATATTAACACTTGTTCAGCTGTTGTGATGATAAATGTTCATGCACAGTCTCAATGAAGAAATGCAGAGTTCATTCCAAACTTTGAACACAACTCAGCCCCCTTAAAAGAATGTGCAGTTCCATCAGCTTCCACTAAGCTCCACCCATTTATGTCCAAACATAAAAGTTGAGCTGTAATTAAGCAAAGCATCATTAAAGCCACCCTATCCCTCCTCCTACTCCTAATTTTATAAGCTTAACTGAAACAGCAAGATGCAAGGACACTACCAGCTTCAGATCTGTCAATTTAGAAGTTGCTATTATGCCTGCCTAGGAATTTCCATGCCACTTCATAGCATAATTTCAATGATTTTACAGCAAGTTACCACTTGCTCCTTTAACAGGCATTGGGCATGGAAAAGACAAAAATCATACTGTGCTACGGTAGCACACTGTACTCAGTTTCACGTGATTTCTCCCAAATATATTCATGAGATTTAACATTACTGAAGTTTAAGTTGATGGTGTCCTTTGAAGCAAGTTGCCCAAAAGCATATGAGCAAGTGAGGCACAGATTTGGAAAAAAGGTAACTTAAACAGGTCTAATTCAACTGCTGACTTACTAATGTTTCCCCCTCCCCTACAGGCTACCCAGTCCCCCTTCAACAAAAAATAAACAGAACTTAGCAGAAAGATGTCTATGGCTAAGCCATGTTATCTACTTTATTAGAATCTTAATGCTACAGTAGCTAGAAAAATCATAGTTTACTTATTCTATTGTTGCAACAAGTAATATCCACACTATGTGCACTTAGCAGAACAGCAGTACCATAGCACAGGTGTTTTATGCTTAAGTGCATGGTTAGAGTTTCTAGAACTTGTTTAGAACTGTGTACCTCTTCTCTCTCTATTCATTCGGCCTCCACCACCAAAGAACATGTCAAAGATGTCCATGGGTGAAGAGAAGCTGCCGCCACTCAGGCCTCCTTCTTTAATAGCCTGCTCCCCACCCTGGTCATAGAGGTCCCTTTTCTTTGGGTCCGACAGAACTTCATATGCCTGGGATATAAGTTTAAACTAAAAAGAAAAAAGAAGCTCTGAACAACTATGACCAAGAGGAAAAGTAGCCCTCTCATATACAACTCCATCTACAGATCGAGCCCCTACAGCACCCTCTTGTAGCATTTGTCTGTTTCCAAAAGGAAACTCCCTAAACAAATGGGTAACCAACTATAATAGTACACTTTCATCCAGGAAAACCACCCCTTTCCTCCCTCTCCCCCCTCCTCCCATGTTTTAAGTGGGCTTAATTCAGAGTCACATCCACCTTACAAGTATATGCCAACTACATTTTGTTGATTGTGGTAGTTGCAACAACCATTATAACCTCCAACAAATCCATTTAGAAAGGAATATGGTACTACTCCTGAAGTCTTGCAGGTCCCCAGTTGCTCATGGCCACAGCAGTGCTAGTCAGCCTAGAGCTACACAGGGATCCTCCATGCCTGCTGAGCTGGTACATCCAGCTACAACAGAGATTTATGTGACCAGACACTGGTGTTGCTTACTCATCACAAACACAAGGACTTAGATACAAATCAAAACACCCACTTTAACAAAACAATTAAGGAGTTTTCTTAAATAGCTATAAAGAATTTCCTATTACTAAGATTACCAACTGAATTTTTGAACATAATTTGCTGTTACTGGAATGACCACTTCCATGTTAAACTTCATTTACTCATGGCCATGTAAAGCATGTAAGCATAAAGGTGTAAGCAGAAAAGCAGGCCCAAAATAAAAGCAGAAAAGGTTACCTTTGACTAGGCTACGGTTTGTCTTGAGCTCTGTAAATTAGTATTCTAGAGACATAAGTATGGATCTTCTATTCCTATATTAAGGTATTAGCAGACCAGCTTTTAGATAAACAATCCCATCATTCATGTTTTCCATAGTGCTCCAATTGTGGTGCTCATTTATCATCCAAGCCAACACAGGGAGCTGAGAAGGTCTGTACCGATAGCATGTAAAATAGTTCTGTTGTAAGCAGTCCACCCATGTGCAGCCCAGTGATTCCCTGGGGATAGTTACCTTGGACATCTGCATTAGCATTTTTCTCTGAAGAAAACCCATCCCGTTCAGGAACACAAATCCATCCAGCACAACAGTGCTAGCAGCTGGATCCACTACCAGCCTTTTCCATATATGACAGCACAGTGGCCACGGGAACACTAGAAATCCTTCCAGCTTTGCCTGCTTTAACCAGCACCTCTAACGATGATTTTCTACTGCAACTACGAGGAAACTGGTAGGCACCACATCCAAAAATACGAAATGCCGCATCCCCTTTGCCATAGCTGGGCCGTCAGGCCTGCTGCCGGCTCACAGGTCTGAATAGTAACCTGGAAGTAGGGGAGCCTTCACCTACTAGCAGTACGCTCCAGGAATGGCAAAGCAGAATTTGAACTACGATTGCGTGCACGCTAGATTTAACAGCCTATCGATGGGGGACCCGCGGTGCCCCCCGCGGCCGGCCCTGTGCCAGTCCCCGGTTCGCCCTGCAGGGCCGCCCATCCCGCGGCCTGGCGGCGCCTGCAGCGAGCCCGGCTCAGCCCCGGCCCGCCAGAAGCGCCAGACGGGGCCTGCCCGTCTCAAGGGCCGCAGGTGCCGCCGGGAGCGCGGCCGCCTCAGGGTGGGTGGGCGGCCCACGGGCCCCGGCCCAGCCCCGGCCCCCAGCCCAGCCCCACCCCGGCCCCCAGCCCAGCATACCCGCTCGCCCTCGCTGGGGTTCTTGTCGGGGTGGTACTTCAGCGCCAGCTTGCGGTAGGCCCGCTTGATCTCCTCGGAGGAGGCATTGGGCTTCACCTGCAGGATGTCGTAGTACTCCGTCTCCTTCACCATGGTGGGTGCCTGTGGGAGGACGCGCCGCGTTATCCTCAGGTTTTCCCCACGTTACCCCGCCCGGCGCCCCGCTCAGGCCCCGCGGGCCGCGCTCACCGCCGCGGTCGCTCCGCTGCCGCCGCCGCCGCCGCCGCCCGCTCACCGATTCCGGCGGCCCCGCCTCTTCCGCGGGCTTTATACGGGCCCCGGCCGAATCTTCTGGAATGACGCCGCGCGTGACGTCACGGGGCTGGAACGGTCTAGAACTGCGGCGCGTGACGTCACCGCCGGTGAGCGCGGGGGGAGGAGCCTCGGGCCGGGCCCGGGGCTTGCGCTCGCTGTTTGAGTTGGGGTTTTACGGCCGCGTGTCTTGGTTGTCTTTAAACGCACGGACTGTGCAGCTGAGGCTCCCCAGGGATCGTGCCTGGCTTTCCCTGAGTACAGCTCACACAACCCAGTACTCGGGCAGTGGAGTTGGCATTGAATGTGAGCTGTGAATTGTTACCTATACTAATGTGGTCAGGCAGGTCTATTCTTACCTCTTCTTTATTGTTTTTAGACTTATATATAATACCATTTCTCAATAAAAGTTCCAAAATCATAGCTTTATTATAGGGAAGCTTTAGATGTGCTTTCCATTAGGGTTAAAATGTGACTGTTCTGTGAGGTTGAAAAGATATAAAAAACCACCCCATATTTTACACCTTTGTATTGTAGAAACAATGTTTTCAGTCTAATTTAGAAAGCTTCCACCTGTGTCAGCTTTAGACCGATCTAAAATAACGTGGGCCTGGCTGGGGTGAGGGGTCTCTCCTGCGGGGTCCCTCCTGAGGTACCGGGGTTTAGCCTGAGGGGGCCCCTCGTTGGCGCCGCCTCAGCTGGCGCCGGTTTCTCTCCCTGCCCTGTGAAATCCATTAATTCACCTCTGGGAGAGCCTGGCGAGCACCCTGGTACAACCTGCCCCACGCCGTCTGTTAGATCTTGTTCTGGTTAATTAATAGATGGCTTTCTTGATGCCTTGTTCCTCAGTATTTTGGGCCTTTTAAGTTAATTGGGCTAATGCTGCACCCCTGCTCTGTATCTGTTTGTTATTTGCCCTTTCCTCAAGCCAGCCTGCCTGGAGCAGACTTGGAAGCTGGGATAGTTTTCATCTTTCTCCAGGTAACCGAAGGTCCTCAATTAATTATTTACTGCTCAGGGGAAAGGAGATAACGGGTACTAGTGTGGACCTGAGCAAAAGCATATTCTCATAGAAGATGGCAACTTAATGCTGAAAAATCTCAAGTGAAAAATACAGAAAAGTCGCATGAACTGAGAACAGATTTTGTTCAAACTTGAGTTGAGTAGCAATGCTTACAAGCTGCTTTTTAATTCCAGGAAACAGTTCCTTATTCCTGGAAATAGTTTTATGAAACCAGAGCATCTCCTGTGATTGTGATAACCCAAAGGTTCCAGCGTCCTGCCCTGCCAACCACAGCCCAGGTAAATAGTCAGGATGACTCTGAAGGAGAGAGCCCTGCTGTGTTGTCTAACAGTGGGAAATGGGGAAAAAGAAAATGGGGGAGGAAAAGCAGCAGTGTGGGACCTGAATGAAAAATTTTCATTTAGAGCTCTGGTGCCATTTTAATGAACTTCCTACTATATTTCAGGTAAATACTACTAGAAGATTGAATTAATACAATCTGCTTATATTAAGCATGTAAACTTACTGAAGGAGGGGGAGCTAATTACAGGAAATCAACAGAAAATATCAATGAAAGGAACAGTTCAAAACCCCAAGAAAGAAATCAGTGCTGGTAACTATTATTTTCTCTAAGCATAGTTATTAGCAGCTGAACATGTAAATCTGTGTTTTGCAATTGTGAAATTATATTGACAGGTAAATACAGAAACTATTTTCTAAAAATAACTATGGTAAGTTACTCTGTAGACTTGTAGGCCAATAACTAATTATCCCCTTTTTAAGGCAAAAAAAGCTTTATTCTCATAATGGTCTTCACCTTAAAGATAGATTAGCTATAATCTCTAGTTCTGAACATAATATTTCCATTTAAGAAGAAGCAATAAAATTTGTTTATGGCTTTGTAGTAGGTGAATGCTTCAGCAGATGAGCTTTCAAAGCACATAATGAATTTTAGAGATCAATTTTTAGTATGTCATAAAGAGAGTATATAATTTCTGTGAGTAGAAATCCTCATGTAGGTGTGTGTAGATACTGGTAAATATAATAAGAACTCACACTGGTGGGTGGTTTCTTATTGTTAACATTTGTTACTAGTAATAACAGCCAAAAACTTGGTTGGTATGGATGTTTGCTTAAGAGGATTGAGCCTCCTGCTTCATTTACTTTCATTTTATTAGGGAGACCTATCAGGTTATTATTACTTTAATATGCAGTATTTGTTTTCTCCGTCTTTGATTCCAGTTGGTACAATCAAAGTCCTTATTTATTCAAAGAATTAGTGGGAAAAGCAGTAAGGGTTGGTGCTTGGGATTAGAAAAACAGGAGAGATACCAGTCCATGGATGTTCTTTGCATCATCGTGCGCATCTCCTACATCACTCAGTCTGAGTGATGCAGTCATTCTGATACCTGAGGGGAATACAGTCCTATAGCTGTCTGAAGCAAAACATTTCCTATTTATCAATACTGTATTTTTGGAACAGCGTTAGAATCCTCAACAGCTGATTTTGTCATAATTAGTAATAAATGTCATACAGCCTTTACACATGCAGATATATTTCTCAGCAGCTACAGTGGTGGTTCCTGTACTCAACTCAATCAAGGGTGTATATGCCTAACTCTGTTTCTTTTGGTGCACCCCTTGCCTCCTTAAGTCTGTGTTAAGTTGTTGCTAACTAGCAGTTGCTTACCCATTTTTGAGATGAACAGCTAATTTCTTTTACTGTTCTTTCCCTTTCTTCCCTCCTGCCACATGTAACATAAATCACCTTGTCACTTTTTACTTGCACAGTATCAAACTTGCATGTGGGTGTCAACAGGAAAACAAGCAGAGAATTTCTGTTCTCTGCAAGGAGGCAGGACTGGACTGGGAATGGGGAGTAATTAGATCTGGTGCCCGTTTCATTTAACCACCAGAGGACTCTGATTCTGAAACAGGCATTGCACTGTTAGCACAAAACAAGAGTTAAAACTGCTTCCCCCTGACCTTGGGACCATGCAGCATCTTTATATGCTACAAGAATTATGCATTTATCTTTAAATCCGGTTATATAAACCACTGCTAGAATCTCCTTGTTTGCATTTCTCTCTTTTATCTGGCTATATTACTATTTCTTATTCTTATTGAAAGCAGCATCCTGGAGACACAGGTAAGAGTCTGAACAATCTGCTGAACTGCAGCTGCATCTTCTTGCAGCACCCTTGATTTTTGTAAAGAAGTATCAAGAATAACTTTTATTACAAACACTAGAAAAAAAAGTCAGGAATCTGAGGGATTGAAACTTGTGTCTCTTTTCAGTTGCACTAAATTTACATAAAGAGCTTCAGTAGTTCCTCTATAAGGTGAAATTAGAATCACAGCAGACTTTCCTTGGTGCTGAGGTGGATTCTTTCAAGCATCCAGACCTCAAAAGTTATCACAATTTCTACAAACCTCTTATGAAAATATCCTTTAAATACTATTTTTTGGCCATGATTTTTAGTCTTTTTAAAAATACATGTTAAACAGTAAAGTATGACAGTTTAATTTAATGAACCTTTAATGGTCCTGGGCCCATAATTGATATACGAAAAGGATATTTTGTACAGAAACAAACTCTTAGGAAAATCTTTTTGCTACAGATGGAAAGTAAAAGATCTGTATCTGCAAGAAAATTTAAATGATGGCATTTGTTTTGAGCTATTTATGGTAGTGTGTAGTGAGTGACTAGCAGTCACAGCTTTGTTTAATCTGAATTCCTTCAATAGAAGTGAATTAGTATAAAAAGCATATGTGAGTTTAAAAAGTTGTTGCTTGCCCAGAGCTTTTAGTTCTGGAATCTGCCCTTAGTGTCATCTCCTTGGCCCAAGGTAGCATAAATTGGTTGATCCTTAAGGTATGTGTTGAGACTCACTTGTTTAGTAAGACTTAATGGAGGCTTTGCCACAGTAATGTTTGAAGATATGTTTGGATTTAGAATTTTGCATAAACCCGGAAACCTACTCTCATTTAGTAGTATCTGTGGAGTTTAATTACTTTTTTTACTTTTGCTAAAATATTTTAGACACAAAGTGAAGTCTTTCATTTTATGAGGAAGTGGGAAAAAGAGAGCTGTATGTAATCATAGTAAATGCAGTTAAGAGAACATAGCAGGCAGAGGGCTGCAATTAGTAGCAAGTTGAAAAGATGACAAGAAAACTGATTTGAAATAATGAAAAAAAGATTAGAAGTGGTGCCATTTATGTAAAGACATGTAACAAAGCCTTTGAAATAGGAAACATAAAGGTTATTAGGTGTTTTGCTGGTGGTTATTGCTTTGGGAGGGTGAGGCTTTTTTTGTTTTGGTTTAGACTCAGTGCTGGAAGATAGGAATAACAATAGGACTACCAGTTTAATATCATGTTTGTACCAAAAAGTATTGTTTTACACTATTTGTTACCAGCTACATGACTAAAAAAAGAAAAAAGGGGGCCTATCATACAGTTGCTTAAACTAATTGGGATGAGTAGCAAGGAGCATCCAGAATTAGTACACTCATCCATGCATTTTAAGTAAGTACAAGTTTTGTGGTGAAACATTCACTTTCTTGCCTTACAAGTAAAGAGATGGGGGAGCACACAGCCCTGGGTTGTTTCATGTTGCCATAGTGTTGTTGTGAATTAAACCTGAAACATCCTGTCCCAAGCATGCTGCACCCGTGCCGAGGCTGGTCTGCCTTGCGGTTCTGTTGGTTACTGACCTTAGTAACAACACGGCTTTGTTTTAACCTCTCTGATATTTCTGTTTGGGATCTTGTGACAGTGCAAATTTGTAGTGACAGTGTCTTCAACTCTGAGGTATCAGCTGCAAATTTATGAAAGATACCAGTCCTAATTGCAGAGCAAAGGATGTGAATAGTATGCGAGCTTTATTTGGCTTTTCTATTCCTTCATAGCTTTGTGACCCTGCCAACAGCCAGAGATCTTAACCTGTAGCTGCAAAAAGCAGCCCATCACACCACAAAAATTCAGTCTGAGTCTAGTGCAGTCTTGTGCAACTTGCATGCAAGTAGATCTAGGCATGAAAGAAAAGGATCATAGCATCTTGTAAGGTGCAGCATGTAAAAATCATTTCAAGATGAAGGCCTTTTCTGCTGAATTCTATAAAAGTTGCCAGCCTCATTTGTTAGGATTTATTTCTTGAAACTTGAAGACAACCTAGAAATATACCAGAACTGCAAAGGCAGGTTCTGTGTAGAACTATTACAGCTTGACATTCATGAGCCTGTTGTTAAAGTGGCAAGACTGTAGCTGACAGTTGCAGGAAACACAGTTTATCACAGTCACGTGAGTTTTTTGTTACAGTCACACAATAAAGAGTCCAAAAGCAACTCTTCTCCACGAACTCCCCCTGATAAATTCCTCTTGCTTCACAGCCTGGCTTCCCTGCAGCTGCCCTTGTTACTGGGGGAGTGATTGATCATTGGAGAATGCTTGATTGTGTCAAAGTAATTTGCTAACTGTCAGTAAGTTTAAGGAAAATTATAGGAAAAACAAAACAAAAAAACCCTTCATAAACACAGTGTGTATAGAAAAATGTATATTTGAGGTTTTCTGTTTATTTACTGAAAGTACAAGTCTTAGAGAGTGAGCAGCCATTTCCTGCCATGAGACCAGCCTGTTATCCAGCCAGTAAACATCCAAGATGCATCTCAAGCAAGGTAATTAGCAGTTCTCTAATTGGATTCCTTCATATAGCATCTAAAACATTTTAGATGACCTGAAGAAGAAAAAGACGAGTTTTCTTGCAGCAGAGTTTTCTTTATTCTTTTACTGGAAAGTTGGTTGCAAGGAAGAGACCTTGTAGCTTTCTTCAAAGAATCTTTGGAACAAAGAGTTTGGAGAATTATCCCAAAATGAAGGAGCTAAATCAGTCCTAACAAATATGGAGTTTTGTTGCATACGATTACACATTTTTACCATTGAAATACCCTCCATTTTGTATTCAGATATTTTCAAATCAAGTTTCTGGTGTTGAGAATGGATCCTTTAGAATCTCACTTTAAAGTTTTCTTTCATTTCAGATTGCATTGTCTACAATTATACGTTTAGATATGGTGCAAGACACTCTGGAATAAAATCCACACTTTCTATAAAGTTAATATTTGCTGATCTTACATGCTCCTGGTCACTATGGCTGTCTTTGTACCAGTAACCAAAACATTTCAGATGATATTCTCTGGCTCTGAAGTCTATGACACAGCATGGCTTGCATCTCTCTTTCTCCTCCAGACAGGGTAGTCATTATCATCTCCAGTGACATTCTCTGTACTGAGTTATCCCAGGAAAATGCCAGTTCATACAGATCAAAACCATGCCAGGGAAGGTGCTCACAGTGGGTGGCTTGAGCCATTCTCTGGATCTTGTTTTGTTTACCAGTATAGAAGTAGCCTAAGTAGCTGAATTGGACTCTCTTACATCCTGGGAAGTAATCTGTTCAGTCATGTGTAGAAACTTTCACATTATACCATAGGCCTGCTCTGGTGAGATGCAGGAAGTGCTGCTGTAGTTGTGGTGCTGGAGGAGGTGCTTGACTGTTGCAGTACTGGGTTTCATAGGTATAATTGACTTGAAGGCATTTCCTAATGTAATTAATCTGTGTTTTCTTTAAGAAAATAGCTTCATTGAATGTTCTTTTTTGAAACTAGACTTAGTAAAGTTAGAATTGCTTCAACTTGTGTGAACAAATTTGTTGAAATCTTGGCAGAAGAAAAGATTTGCATCTTAAAGCATTGTAAACTCATTAAAATTCTTCTCATGGATAATTAAAGAAAAGTGAATTAAAAGGAAAGTTTAACAGTAAGCAGCTCACAGGCACTGCGACATTTCAAGCATGTTAAAATCAGAAAGAAATAGCTTTTGTAGCAGTAGTCTCCTCCTCTTGTATTACGTGTTGTTTTTTCTAACAAATAACAAGTTACTGTTGGTTTCTTTGGTTCTCCAAGTAGCTCATTTATGCCTGACCTGCACAGTTCTTTAGCGTATTTGTGACCAGCTTTGGAGGGTTTGTCAGCATGCCTAACAGTGGAGAGACTCTCACGAAACAATTGCAGGATGAAAATGCAAGGAATGTCTCAGGAAGCTGTGAAAATGGGTAAAGTAGCTTGAGCATTTATTTTAACAAACCGATCTACTAATTTTTCATAGCTTAAGTTTGTCTTGTACTACTGTGCATATGCCCAAGAATTTTGTCTGGTGTCTCTACTATCTAATGAAGAATAAGGTGTATCTTTTGAGGCTAGAATGAGAGAAAACTGTTGATGAAGATTCTAAATAGGTTTATTCTCCTATGCTAAATTCTGCTTTGACTCTAAACCTTATATTGAGTCTTTAGTATGGACTATGTTGCTTGTATCCTGTTGGCATATAGGATACACCTGTATAGTGTTTATTTTATAGCACAGAAGCTATTTAGCCTCTTCTGGATTTGGGGGAGTAATCCTTAGATAATAATTGATCCTTGTGATAGACCATCTTCTTCCTGTCAAAGGCAACAGAACTTAACCAGGAAACCCATATCTTAGAGATGGGAGTGGGGAAGTGAATTTTAGAAGAGTGTATTTTAATGTTTATGTTACGTTTTACATGTAAAATAATCCCACTGGCTGCTATGTCCTTTCTGCCCCAGGCAGCACAGAAAGAACACATTGTTTCTTCTACCTGTTGATCTGTCACTGGAATGGTATCTTCTGACAGAGAAATCTCTCCATCTCTAGAGTTTTTGGAAGTACTTAAGATTAGAACAAGACATCTCACGGGAAATATTTTAGCTTCTGATCTGATTATTAGAAGATTGTCAGTTTTGCTAAGTACTAATATCCATTTCCAGAGACTGAACTATTGTATGATATTTAGTTAAGTAAAATCTAACTTCACATTTGTTTAGGGCATAACTTGCATGTTAGTCTCTTGGAAGATTTGCTTGATCCTTTCAGGTAAAGGTTTGGTTGGGATGATTTCTGCCATAATGGTTTCTTCTCTTCTGGGCTTTGTAATCTTGGATAAGAATCATGAGGAGCAATCCAAAGACTTAAGGTTTTCAGAACAGGAAGAAGTTTAAGAAATCTTTGGAAACTTTTGAATGTATTGTTGTAGCTTTTGGAATCCTGATGTAGTTAGTAGTAAATTGTCACTTTTTGGTTTAATCTGTCCAAAGACCATAAAACACTATTTGACTTATGGTCAGTATAGGTATATGTACACTCTGACTCATGTAAGTTAGGATTTTGCTAAGTTAGTGATAATGCCTCTCTTTTAGTCCATGTATGCTTCTATTTGTGACATGTTTAAGTAAAAAAAATAGTTTCTGTGTTTTCTTCATTAAAGAAAAAAGTTAAAGGAGAATTTAAAAGTACAGTGGTTTCCATCCACTGCAAACAGGATGTTTAAGCTTCCTGTATTAGAAAGATGTTTTTTCTGAATTTGGTTTTTTTCTGAATTTCTGATGAAAGAATATCAGACCCTAGTACTCTAAATACTTTTGATGCATTTGAAGTCCTTGGCATAAAACTTCTGTGTTTTGTTTGGCTGGGGTTTTTTTGAAGTAGCCAGTGCATGTTGCCCTGTTAAATGCTGTTGTTTACCTGGTGTGATTTGAAGTTAGGTAACAAACTTACATACCTTTTTTAGTATGCTGGAAGTAGGATTCCAGGTAGAAAGGGCTAGACAAAGAAAATAAAATTGTATCAAATGGAAATAGGAAAAAAAGACCTTTTGTAAGGCTGAAATTGAATCAGTGTAATGTAAAAAACGAGGAAGAGATGAAATAATGAGTTTTGTGTGACCTAACTTTGCTGTATTCCCTGCAAATAGCCATACAGAGGCAGCTACTGGAAGATTTCTGCTTCAGGTCTGGATTTTTGCTGTGCAGGGGAGAACAGAGCCAGAAAATCTGTACCAAGGTCAGGGCAGGGTTGTAGTTTGCTCCCAACTGCTGAATAGAGCCTTTTTGGGGGAGAGAATAAAAAAGGCTCGTTACATTGTTCATTTCTTCCCATTCAACCATGTAGTTCTCAGCTATCCGTCAAACTGGTCTGCTCACCAAAATAAATGACCTGATTTTTGAGGATATTTATTCTTAACAAGAGAAAAAAATACTTCAGTTCTAATTTTTGCAAGTAAAGAGATAGGTTTTGCTAGAAGGTGTGTGCCAACTGTGTTATATGGTAAAATAGTTCTCAGCTGTTAACTTTATCACTAGTACTTTGTTCTTTATTAAGCATTTATTTAGCTTTTAAATATATCTTTGTGAGAGAAGAAGTTGTATGAGTAATTTGACAAAGACTGGTTTCTTGTGCACTATGAAAAGCAAAGCAATTGTTGAATCAGCTGGGCCTTTTTGCAAGAGTAGGAACGTTTCTGGGCTGATCCATGGCCCTGTTTTTAAGTCTCATGAGGGCATGGAAACCAATTAACAGCTAAATCTAACCTGTTCTTCAAGGGCAAAGGGGAACTTTTAAATAGAATTAATTAGGAATGTATTATAATATTGCCCTCATTTGAATAGACGAGTAGTTAGTAAATAAGATGACCAGTCATAATACACAGCAATGTCCTGTAAAGGGCCATGGAGAACTCCTGTGACTCTCTACTCATTCTAGGAAAAATATTACATGACAGAAAATGAGGATTTAAAGAACTAATGTGGTGCGTCATTACTGTGTGGTTTTTTCTCTTACGTCATAAAAAATGAGAAAACATCTTCAGAATGCCTTAGGTAACAGTTGACAGCACCCCAGAGTCTGGAGATGCAGTATTTGCTTGGCTATTTCTGTGCCAGTCACACAGTTCTATTTAGCTGCTGAGCTATCAAAGATTTGGTGCAATGTTGATTTAAGTCAGAGTGACTTTATTGTCTTTGTCTAGAACTCTAGGATATATTTGTGATTCTAAATTTATTGTCTTATGCTCATTCCTACAATCTGTCCCCAGAGTTCTGTTTTAAAATACATTTGGCTCTTGCAGGATACGTGGGGATTTGGGAAAGGATTTCTCATGAATGAGATCCAGATGATGATATTTAGTTTCTAAAGTTTCTAGGCAAAATGCCAGAATCATTAAAGTTTTCAGAGGTTACGTCTAGGTAATTTAAGCCATTGCTTTTTTGCTGCCAGAAGAGTTGTCAGATGAATACTTAATGATTCCATCTTGAATTCAAATGCCCCGATGAGCTGTTGAAAATGTCTAACACCCAATGAAAAGTTTTTAAGAACGTGCAGATGTAGACCCAAAGCATCTCTAATGGAGAGTAATGCTGGTGGAATGTGTATAGCTGGGTTGGCCTGGAGAACATGCAACAAAAGCTTGGAGGGGGGAATTTCTCAGTGTTGGAACAGAGATCAATATTTAGGACACTTGTCACCAAGACTAAAACGGCAAAAGATGGACACTTGATTGGAAGAAGGATGTTTTATCATCCACTTTATAACGGATTCTTTAAATAATCAAACCACCAAGCTGTAGGAGTTTAGAGAAGGAATTCATTAAGTTGTCCTCATGAGAAGCAAGCAGTGAAAGATAAAATTTATGAAGAAGTTCTGTCTTGGGAAAATGCATACTTTCCACTTCAGCCTATTTTTTTGTGTGTATTAAATAGGATTAATATTTAATAGTTAGGAAAGCCAGATTGACAAAGAAGTGTTTGAGAAAAAAATACTTGTGCAAATGGGGATCTGCATACATTGCTCCCTAAGATAAACACCTGTGCCTTACAAAATATTTCTTTGGGCAAGGCAAGCAGAAAAAGGAGTTTAATGAAAAGGTGGGGACTGTGTTGTAAGAAGTATGAAGTAACATGCCTACTGCCACGTGAATGCGGCCTCGTGGTGGGTGAGCTTGTAGGTGATATGCTCGGAGGAACAGCAAGGCAGAGGAAGGAGCTGCACTGCTTTGGATCATCACAGTGAGGGCAGAACACCAGTGAGCCTTCCTGAGAGCCACTGAGTCTGGAAGCAGTGCCATGAGAGCACTCCCAGGAGCAGCTAAATGGGATTGCTGTTTGGAGAAAGCATGTAAGTGACAGAAATTGTATGCACTCAGCAGACACTGTAACTGAGAATTCCATCCTTATGGGCTGTGTTCTCTGTTGCAGGCAGTCTGCAGGATAATTTATTTTGAAAGGACAAAAGCAGAAAAATCATGCAATAGTTTTATAATAAAAGCTTTGGAAGTTAAGTGGACCTGAACTGCAGTAACATGGTTGACCACAGCCAGAGCTTTGCACCTTGAACAGACTGTTCTTCTAAAATTAGGCATCACATAAACCTCAGCTTATCTAATAATGTATATTATGAATGCAGTATCTTCAACAGTGAATATGTCTCATACATTAAACCAGAATAGAAATAATTAATTAATAAAAATATTTTTGCTGTATGGTGATCTCACACGTGGTACAACAGTATCCAGGAGCAGGATGGGAGTGGAGAAGCTGTGTAATGGAGAAGCCTCTGCAACAGGAATACCAAGAAGGGGAGGAGGAGATGGTATCTTCATTGTGAATCTGACAGCACAGGTCTGGAAGCTCAGAATATGGCTCTGGGTGAATGTGTGCTCTGAACTACCTACTGGTTTCAAGGCAAAAGAATGTTTGTTTGAGTCTTCTTTATGAGCAGTTGTGAATGTGATTTCCAGACTTCAAAGTGCTTTGACTTGCTGTGTGCGTGTGGAGGGTTATGAGTAAATATCCTGAAGTCTAAAGGAATACCTTGTCCTGAATAATAGATTAACAATTTATGTATGTAATTATTTGTTAAATTGTTTATTTTTGCAACTTTATAGAAAGCCTCTCTCTGTATAGAAAGGTTGATCTTTTAAAATTTTTAATAATCCCTGTAGAGAACCAAGTGGTAAAAACTTATCATTGACAAGGTTACAGGAGTTGAACAACAGTGATCAGGAATAGGAATGCCAAAAGAATGAGGTGTCTTTTTATTTGCTCCCGTACATAATCTGTTTAATTAATAGGTTCCCCTTAAATTTCATAATAATATGACGGCTGCATAACAGTGTTCATATTCTCTTGGTCCAGTTTGTGATAGTAGAAATCACTCTGCAGAAACAAGGCCAAAATGCATCCTAGAACATAAATTGCATCATTTTTAATTTTGAGAGAAAAGCTACTGACCTAATTATACAGGAAAATCAGTGTGTCCTGTAGGACTTATTCAAGTGAGAATTTCTGTAAAACATTTTCTCCATAGAAGAAAATGGTTTGTTATCATATTAAAGACTGACTTCATAGATTCTCTTCAGTTTTATTGTTTGTATTTTCACCAGATTTTACTATGAGGAAATAATTTAGAAGACAGCAAATATCTGACTATATTTGGCCTAGAGTATAAAGTGTAAGCAGAAATTCTAATTACCAGAACAGGAAACAGAGCCTGTGGAAGGAAAAGGCTAATTCCAAAGTCTCTTAAAACAACAACAAAAAATTATGGAAATTAGTATCACAGTAAGTAGTGCCATTAATCACTAAGCATCATTATGGTAACAGAATAAACAGTTTTTCTAGTGTGCAATTAGCAAAAGAGCACTGTCATTTTGTAATGATAAAAGCAGAGAGATTTAGCTGTGGCATTTAGTTTCTGTAGTTACAATAAGAAATGATACAGTATTCAGTGGTTGCTATCAAATACACTCAGATAAAACCGGTAATTGCTGTGCCAGCAAATCCAGATTGGATGCTTCTCCTCTGGTGACTCAGGCCCAGCAGGAAGGGCTGTCAGTTATATCAGTCATTATTTTACCTCACACACACATTGCTTCCACTGCATTGCAAAGATGAATCTCACTGTAGCTGTTACAATCATGGAAACACAGAGGGAAAGGAAGCTCTCCCTTTGTTAATCCAGTATAGAGAACGCTCAGATTCTTGCTTTTCAGGTTGGCCTGGTGTGTGAGGACAGCTTCAGTGTGAAATAGCATCCAAGGGGCACAGGGGAATGGGGGGAGCTGCGGGTGGGTTGGGTAGTGTTGGGCTTTGCCCCCGACCTTTGGATAAGCCAGTCAGCCTAAGCTGTGCTTCTGTCTCAGGTGAGGGCAGTGTGTTGAATTCAGGCAGGACATGAGGTCATGTTTGCTAGAACGGTACCTTGAAATTAAAGCCCAAATTACATCAGGAAATACTGCCATTCAAAAATCACCCATGCTAATGGAGTTATACAGAAATATGCTTTGGTTAGTTCTAGCTGGTCAGCATTTTGTAACATGATCTCAGTTTGTTCTAATTGACTTGTTGAAGTGACCTCTACTGTTAAATTCTTGCTCTGTGTGATTTGTAGAGGTTTTTGCATATTACCTTTGGAATTGTAAACTTGCAGTAATCAGATGTAGAAAATCCACTTTAAAACTGGTAGCTGGATTTTGGAAGATGCTGCCCCTGCACTAATAACACTGAATAATTTATGCAGAATCTCAGTCTTAATAAAAAATTTAAGAGTCAAAGTCCAGATCTCCGAAGCGTTTTGGTTTTGCTGGGGCATCTTGGCACCACGCCATGGTTCTGCAGTGCCTTTTCTCCTTGCTGCAGTATATGCTCAGTAAGCTCTTGATCAGGCAGCCCCACCAAATTCTGCTCAGTTCAGTCTTGAACAATTCCAGATACCATAACCATTCTTGGATATTTACCTTAATTTTTAAAGGAGTAACTCCTAATAGAGGGTAAAAGTAAAGACATCAAAACCACATTCTTTCAGTCAGAAGTGATGGTTCTGAATATACACAGAAATCATTGGAAGAGAAAATTTCTTAATTGTACTTTCAGGGCAAAAAACCTCACTCTCAGATGAGCTGCTTAATTCGTGGGGACAGGTAACAACTATATTGCATGGAGTGTTACCAGCTTTAACACTCATGAAGATACTGAACATGTAGGGCTCCTCATAGAACTTTTGCACATTGAAGCATTACCAGAGGAAGTCCAGAAGTTCAGGTGTTGGTTGGCTGGTTTTCTATGAAGGGAACATAATGTAAGCTGAACCAGTTTCCTATAACAGATAAGACTAAAGCAAACTAAAGAGGTAATAATCTGGGAAAAGTCATTAATGATGTTTATTAAAGTTTTGAGTATCTTCAAAAGAGGCTCTTCTGATACATTACTAATCAGAGTTGTTTTATTCTGAAGGCTTTTCCGCTCTTTGTTTTCATCAAAAGGGATGTTCAGTTATCTTTAGACCAAGACTTTATTTGTTTTGTAAAATAATAACATTTAAAAAGCTTTATTATTCGCAAGATATTTAAAGGAAAAGATTCCACTGGATTACTAAACATCAAACGTAGATTTTCTTTAAAATAGGAAAAGAATCAAGAATTATATCAAGCGCTTTGAGATGGCAGACAAACACAAGTTTTTAAGTTATTTCAGATGTTTTGTTTTGGTTTTATTCCCAAATGAGTCTTCCTGGTCTGTCATTCTGTGTTTGCAATCCCACTTTATTAAGTCACCATTTCTTCCACATATCAAACACAGGCTTACCTTTCAAAATGCAGGATAATCCCCTTCTATATTTAAATTACTCAAGTTTCTCATCAGCATCCGCCTTCACCAAGCCAGTGACTATTTTCAGAGCCTCATTTTGCTTATCAGACAAGCCCTTTCGTGTTTTGTCCCATTATGCCATTAACAAGAGAGGAAATATCCTTGCAGGGAAGATTAGTGATGACTCCTTATTTTCCTTCAGCTGCTTTTATGACCTGTGCCCTGCTCCAAGGGGTCCTGCGGGGAGGAGCGAGGCAGGAAAAGAGCTGTGGTTGTCACTTCTGAGGGGAGGAGAGTTACACAGTCTGCTGCATTCTTGTAAAAGGGATACAACTTGGTTAAGGCTTTTTTACAGTTTGATTTCACTGTGACTAACAATAATAAATTCTAGCAGTGTCCCACATATATGAGTATTTTACAAGTGTAGTTGTTAATATGAAATAGGAAATGGTGTCTGATGTAGTGTTTGGTCCTGCTGTTTGCTCCCGTCATCACTGCTTTTGAGGTTGTTATTTATTTGAAAGCTGTGAAGAGCCTTGTTTCAACTTTCTTCTTCTACATTTTGAGTTTATTTATTACACTGTGGAGGGGAAGGATGTCCTGAGCTTCACTTGGGACTCTTCTCTTGTACCTATGGAGAAGGAATGAAGGAAATCTTGATTTCTTCTTAGCTTCTAAAGGTTGCTGATTCCCACTTGTTCTATGAAATGAAAATAGTTAAATTAAAAAATCTTCATGCTGCTATTCATGAATAATCTGCAGTCCATTGCTATATGCAGTCATTTTTAAATGCTGATTTAGATATTTTGCACATGGAATTCTTTGTAGTCTGTCACCTTACAGACTTTTTGGGTTGGAGTTTGTTTTTGTGCTTTTGTGCTTTAACTTGGTCTGTTTACTTTTAGCCAGTGCATGTGTTAATGATAATTTGTTGTTGTGGTGAAATTTTTGAGAAACTTCATTATTATTATTATTACTATCTAAATTGCCTTCTCTTCCTGGCCTAAAAACGCCCCCCGGCTTCTGAGCTTCAACAGGTATCAACAGTGGCAATTTACAAGGTGTTGTGATATTAGCAATGGCAGTATGATCAGTTAAGATTGGTAACTCATTCTTCATACTTGTATGGTTCATGGCCTCTTTGTGAAGGTTCAAAGCTAGTGTCTTCATCTGGTATGTTCCATGATGCTGAAACCAGAATGTGAAATAAAGAATGTCATCCTTAGAGTGGAGGCATTTCCATTTAACTGGGTTATAGTGGAGTTTGCAACTGAGTCAAAATGTATTTGATAGCTCTGAGCTTTCTAATTCCACCTGCTTGAATTTCAAAGTGCTTGCAAGCTGTGTTTTTGTTTCCCTTTTGATACTTATATTGCATATTGTATGTTGATTGTAGTAGATCCTACTCCTGGATAACATCTTAATAGTTCACTTTGCTTTTAGAACCTTTGTAGATGCACAGACTGTCTGCAGAGATCTGCTGCCTCATTTGGAGGAGACCCAGGGTGAAGGCATAGAGCCAGCAGGTAAGCATGTAAAAGGTGATCCTTGGAAATTCAAGCTCTTCTTAAAAAAAATTTTAATATCTTTTTATGTCTATTCTAGCAGGTTATAACTGACAATTTCTCATATAATGTAGGACAAAATTAAAATAAAACTGAAGTGAGTCAGGGCAGCTGAAAAAATTTCAGGACTCGTCTGTAAATTTGCATGGATTTAATAGTTTCTGCCAGTTTTTGTCTGTATTTGAGATGATGACTAGATAAAAATGAAAAATAGCTTGATCCCACTGAGAATCATGCAAATTGTTGGGTTACCTTTGGCATCACAGCCTACTCACCAGCTGTCACCTGGGGAGGATTTGGTGTGCAGTGTAATGACTGGAGGCTTTAAAAGAATATCTGTGCTTTGGTCAGTTCTGTGTTGCTTAGAGCTGTGCACACTGGTGTCATTCAATCCAGCTGCAGTGGTCAATGACTTGCCTGAGTGTGCTACCGTCTGGCTTAAAGGTTTGCTCGCAGAACTTTCTGAGGTTCTTTCGAAGGTTTGCAGCCCTAAGCTCCCTGTTGCCTTGGTGAGGCTGCTGCTTGTATCTAAATGTGCTCATTGAAACAGAATATTTGTTCTAGGAGAAAACTGAAGCAATGAGTCCATAGATATCAGATCTGTGTAGGAATCTTGCATGCAGACTTTATACATGTGTATAAATCTATGTCTGTGTGGATATATAGTTACTTTTCAAAAGGCAGTTCTTTGATACAAAGTAGGGTTCTTTCCAAGAAGTAAACTGCTAGCTGTATGCTTTCAGTGAGCAGGAAATAAATGTGTATGAATAAAGGTGATAACAAACTCCTGTTTTCAAATTTTCAGGGTATCTCATTGAACTATTTGAGCCACGTGTTCTGTATGTAGATTGTCACTGAGACTGTGATTCTGCAGAGTACTTGCTTGTGTGCTTGTGAAGGCTCTGACCTATTTTTCTGACAATTTATCTGGGACAGTGGTTAATGCTGTCAGCTCCCTACCTGCTTCTCTCCCAGAGGCTGCTGCTGGCTGCAGTTTAGAGAAGTACGCTGAGCTGTAAAGCAGTGCTCAGGAAGGAATGCACATGCCATTCAGCCACTCCTGCAGAGGTGACCACAGCCTCTGCCACAAAGGTGAGGTGAACAGCTGAGGGTAGAAGCCATTCCAACTGTTCCATTGTAATTTTCCTACAAGCACAAGTCACACCTCATCCATTTTAATTAAGCAGTTCCTTTATTGGTGCTTAGATATGTTTCTAAGTTGATGAATCAGGAGCTTACAATTTGTTGGACTTTGTCTTCTATTTGACTTTGGGAATCTGTGGCACTACTTGTTATCCATTTAAATGAGAAGAAGTGTTTCACTTGGAAACGTCACACTGCTATGCGGATGCTGAGTGGTGAAGTGAGGGCTGAATTTCAAAAACTTCTCCAAAAAATCTTTCATGAGAAGGAAGTTCAGTGTCTGGTTGCAGGGCACCTACATTGTATATAAAGAAAAATGAAGGAGAGTCTGATATTTTTTAGTTGTGCAGAACTGTCTTCCTCACTTTATAATTGATACATTCTGCAACCTCAGGGGTACATTTATATAATGAGGACCACAGGTTGTTCTGGAATTTTTTCCTCATTCTTTTCCGCCAGTGTATAGAAGCTCATTCCTGTGGAAGCAGGTCAGATTTTGGGGTTTCTAATGGATATGTAAATCCAGAGTACCCTTGCTGTTGGCAGCAAGCGTTATATTGACTTAAAACCAGTGTGAAGTTAGAAGAGAACTCATTCATGTTGTTTTATACTCATGGAATCAACAAAATAATTTATGTTGGAAAAGACCACTGGAGGGCAACTAGGACATCTTTCTGCTCATAGGAAGCCTTGTGGCTTTTTTCAGCTGAGTTTTGAAAACCTCCAGGGATGCAAACTGTACAGCCTCTCAGTCCCTTCTCTTAGGCTGAGTCACCTACATTGTGAAATTCTTTTTCTTGATCCAGCAAGAATTTTTCTTGCTGCAGCTTGTGTCCACTGCCTCTTATTCTGCTGTCTGCCTCTGAGAAGAATCTGTTTTCCTTGTAGCACCTGTTTCAGTCTTTGGCAAACTGCAGGTAAATTCATTTACCTTCTCCAGACTGGAGAAACACAGTTCCTACAGGGGCTTCTTGTTCCTGGTGTGCTCCAAGCCCCTCACTGCCTGGGAGTCCCTCTTTTGTGCTTGTGCCAGTTTGTTTGTCAGGATCTCTCTCTTGCACTGGGGCTTCTGAAGCTGCACACTGCTTCAGGTGCAGCCTCAGGAGCACTGAGTAGGGGCAAATAATCACTTTCCTTGGTCTGCTGGCTATAATCTTGCCAATGCAGCCAGGGCTGTAGTTAGCCTTCATCTCCATTGGGGCATACAACTGACTTGCAACCAACCTGTCCACCAAGAACCTCAGGGGCTCTCTGCTCGGCCAGCTGGCATCCAGCCCGTGCTGTGCCATGGGGTTATCCTCCCCAGAGGGCAAGACTTGGCTGCACGTTTGTCGAGCTTTCAGGTCATGTCAGCCCATTCTTCCAGTGTGCTGAGGTCCATCTGGATGGCCTCCTGCTTTTTGTCCTGTCGGTCACTTCCTCAAGTTTTGTGTCATCATTGAAGCTAGTGAGGGTCCATTCTATTGTCCAGGACAACAGTGCCATCATTGAACAGTGTCATTCTCACAAGTAACCCCTGAAGAATGTCACTTGGAACTGACTGCTAACTAGGCTTAGAATTGTTGACCACTGTTCTCAAAGACTACTTATCCAGTCAGTTTTTTTATCCAGCTGTTCCTCCAATTCCAGCTGGTTCAAACCTTCCAAGGATGCTGGGCTGTGTAGAACTTGTCAAAGACCTTGTTAAAGGTAAAGTAAGCAACATGCCACTGCTCTCACCATGTCAGCCATCATGGAAGGCAGGTGGGTTGGATTTACCAGGGCCAAGTCAAGTGTGTCCATTCTGGATCTTGTCAGTCACCATTTTATGGCTCAAAATGATTTCTAGGAGAGTTTGTCCTATAGCATTTACATGGACTGAGGTGAGGCTGATTGGCCCTTAGTTGTTTGGATCCTCTGTCTTCTGCTTTTTGAAGACAGGTGACATTTACCTTTTTTCTTGTGATGGGGACCTTAGCAGATTGCTGTGCTTTCTCAAAGATGACAGAGAACAGCCTTGTGATGGCTTTGGCCAGGTTCCTTAGTGTCCACTCTGAAGGATCCCATCTGGTCCCATCAACTCTTTTGTATGTGTCTCACCTGCCACTAGGCATGGAAACTCAGGAAGCCTGACCTTGCCAGTAAATACCAAGGTGAAGAAGGCAGAGAGCCCTTTGCATGTCCTGTGTCAATGAGTTGCCCACAATATCGCTGGTTCTCCTTTTGGCTGCCACTGTACCTGTAGAAGCCCTTCTTGTGCCTTTTCACATTACTCACCAATTTCAATTCTGAGTTTTGATTTTCCATTCCTGCATGCCTGGGCGATGTTTCTGTAGTGATGTTTCCTCCTGATTACACCCTCCACATGCTTTCATTTTGGTGCATCGTAATCAGTTTTAGAAGCGTCCGTATTGTTATGAAGCTTATTTTATACTTGTCCTGGTGCACCACTCCCTCCACGTCAGCTCGTGAAGGCATTCTGTGGACGTTATCTTATTTCTCTGATCCACACTGGTAGGAGTTTACTGATGTGAAGAGCAGAATATATTATTGCAATTAATAATTGTTCTCTTTTCCTGCAGTGGAAAAAATATAAGTTTCCAGTAATTGAAATATTTTTGTGTGTTTTGGCTAATTTGAAAAGATTTCCTCTATTTATTGTCTTTTCTGTTAGAGAGGGTGAAATTACATGTTTATTGTGGAAAACTGGTAATACAGCAGAAAACCCTTTTCCTCCCCAAGCTGTGGCAAGGCAAGCCACAGGAGCTGGTTTATGTATTTTACTGGAAGAATCACTATGTGTTTAGGCTGGCCAAAACTTTCAGGTTCACTTGAAATTCCAAAGTTCTGTGCTTTTGTTTAATCTGTTTCTTGGTACAAGAAGTTTGACACAGGTACCAAGCTCTCGGACTCTTAAGCAGTGTGTACTCAGCTCCAGCTTTTACTAAAAAGCAATTAATCTTTCAGGGTCACAGACATCTTGAAGAAAAGTAAAAAATAGTGAGTGAGAGGAGGAATTATGTATTTCTGTTGTCAGCAGAATGTGATGGCATCATAGCTGTGGAATCTTAGATTATGACTGTCTGTCAGGAACGCCTCCAGCAAAGAGCTGAATTCCTTCTCTCATCATTAGGGCAGAGTGATGTTTTGCAGCATCTGGCATATAATCAAGACATTGTTTTGTGAGTTAAATCTGATTAATTTTCAAGCAGAAGTTAAATTATTGGTTTAGTTCTTGCTTTGCAGAGCACATTTATGGAATATCACTTGGAGTTGCTCAGGTCATGCAGCAGGGCCATTCCACAATCAGCCTGTCTGTTTATCTGTCTGAAAGGTGACCTTGGGTCTTTTGCATTTTATATGACTCTCAAAGCTGTTCCTCCATAAACATCTGAATTTATTTACATTCTCAAATCCTTTCTGGCAGTCACCAGAATACTTGCGGGTCAGGGAGTGAACAGAGAGAAGGTTTCACTAATTATATTAGCTTTTTATATTGGCTTTAAGCTGTAGGATTAGTGTATTTCTCTTGTCTTCGTTTTTTAACTACTACAGAGTCTCTTTCATATATGCCAGAGGTCCAGCAGTTTCAGCCAGACTGAGTATTCATGGGGGAAAAAAAAGAAAAAAAAAAGGCTTCTTATTTGTTTATCTGTTTAAAGTAATTTTTGATATCTGGGCTTGTACCATGTCAGAACTTCCCATTGTACATGCTGGAATGAATAAACTGGCTGTTAAAAATACAAATTGTGTAATGTGTTTTATGTTGTGTATAATTTCAAACTTGGTAGAAAATATTTGAGTAAGAAATGTACTTTTATAAATCAGTATTCACGTGTAAATGGTTCCTAAGTTTAGAGCTGTATTGTAAAAGATCAGTTGAAAACTGCAAGTGTGTCTTTTAAGTGGTTCTTAACTACTTATTTTTACGCTTTATTTTCCACCTTAGTGGGAAAACTGCACACCTGAAATCCCAGGTATTTAGCTCAGCTTTTCTTAGAACAGCTCCCCAGACAAGCTGCGGTGCAATCATCCTGTTATAACTTATGTATGAGACTACCCCAAGTCTCTTCCTTCAGCAGGGAAGACGGTGAAACACAGAAAATGCGGTCGGATCATGGAGTTTTTGGCCTTGGAGGAGAATGACAGGCAAAAAAATGTACTTCAAGGGTCTCAAACAGTGACAGTCATGATTTTATTACCAGAATAAAATCTCTGCTCATTTTGTTTCACCTGACAGTATAGCTTCTTTAAGCAGAAATCTTTTTGCAACATATCTGACCTTCAGAATTCATATAAAGGACATGAGCCAAGGTCACACAGTAGTGGATGGAAAAGCATTTTGGGTCTGAAGTATAATGCAGGTAGCAGGAGTTACTGGAAGAAAGAGGAAAGGAACAACTACTCTTTACTTGCACACAGAAAACTTTCAGTGGCATTGAGTGCTTTGAGCTGGAATGTTGTTCTATTTCCTTGTACTTAGTGAAGCTACAGTTGTATAATGTGCCAGTGCTAATAGTGTATTTAAAGGGGTCTTATTCTGATTTCCACTCAGTTTCAGGAGGTACTGAATTGATTTCCAGCCTGGACATTGCAGTTTAACTTTCAGATGCTACTGAGTCAGAGCACCTGTTTTGCTTCTCCCAATGTTTATAATTGATGCATTTAGTATTTAGCCAGGCATTCCTTCCCAGGCACTTTCTGCAGAGAATGAGCCCTCTGCTCAAAATCCCTCTGCAAACTGACAGAGGAATATATTGTTCATGTTGTTTTTACTAACTCTGGGTACAGACTAATTAGATTTTTAGTATTATTTGGCTTATCGAGATTTCAGAACTGTTTTTGAGATTTAAGTTCTACCTGCAAATACATGCAAAAGCAGACACTGAATGGGCATTCAGGTTTGTATTTGTTTGCGCTGTATCTTGAGTATTATTAAGGTGATTTCAGAGTCTCTGAAACTGATTCTGTTCTTTGTCTTTGATGTGAATCAAAGATGCCTTTTTAACACCAGAAAAACCTGAATAAGGAAGACCAAAGGAAACCCAGTTTTCAAGTATGTTTTTGGTTTCTATGTATAGAATTTGATTTTCATTCTTCTCTGGGAACTGTGTTGTTATCTGCTGCACATCTGAAGTGAAAAGACACTATTAATGCAATTTCTGTAATGTTATTGTAGGAATGTTGCTAATGTTTTCAGTTTCCTTCAAGAGAGGTACTCTTTATTCAGGAACATTTTTAATACATGGACCACAATGTTGTATTTTAGCTCTGTATGGTATGATTTTGTTTTGAACAGAGCAGTCACCCACCCACCACCAAGCACACCTGCAATCCCTGACACCTTTGTTGTTTTAGAAGCCAGAACATCTATATATAGAGTTTTTCATCTGGGCTTTGGTGTTGTCACTGCAGACAATAAACATTTGGATTAACAATAGCTTCTGTGTCTGACAGGTCTTACTTCTCAACCTTTTCACACCTGCATTGGGGTTAAGTGCACAAACACCTGCTTTACCTTCTCAACTCATAAAGTATTTATTGGGTGCTACTGCTTACACTTTGATAAAGTCTATTACCTAATATCCTTCAGAGCTATTTGTTTTATAAACTGTCTGGATTTATGATGCCCTTTCTCCACTGACCTAAGCACGGCTCCACACATGTGTTTTGAAAATCATTATGTGCAATTTACACATGAGAAAATGAAGGCACGTGGAGATGAAGCAGCTTTATTTGTACTTATTGTTGTCATTAGCACATTCTGTTTGTCAAGAGAACAATGCAAATCTGCCAGCCGGGAGCAGGAGTGGAGTAAAATATTTGTGAGCTTACAGCAGCTTGCTGTGTCTCTGGCTCTTGGTGCAGACTGCAAGCCTGGCTTGAGGGAGGCAGCAAGTGTGTTCCAAAGCACTGGTGTGGCTCCAGCTGTGGCTGATGTGTTCATATATTGTCAGAAGTGCTCAGAGAGGCAGTTCCCAGACTCCTGAAGCAACTAGAACAGCACTGGAGAGGGATGTGATGCATGTTGTGCTTTTGAACACTCCAAAGCTGCTCTTTTTCAGCCACTAAGGTGGCAGGAAACAGCACAGATACTAACTGAGCTTGCTTTACAGTTTTTGCTTTCCATAAGTGTAGTAAAAGACAATTTTGCTTATTAACTTGTATTAGGAACTTCTAAAAGTGCTGTTTTCTGTTACTCTTAATTCTGACGAACCCAAGCACTTTGGTCTGAAATTTTTTCACCAGCTCACTGTAGAGTATATATTTATTTATGTCTATGCTAAAAAAATGGCTCAATTTATGAAAGTAAATCTAAGGAAAAAAATGTTCTTAAAATGTTCTGTACTATTTTGTTCATAAGTATGAGAACTCTTTGACTGGGGAGTCATGAGAGGGTTTGTGCTTTCCATGTGAGAATTCACCTGAATTTTGCCAACTTATAACCTCCAGGTTCTCTGAAGAGTGTATTCATACTCAGCCTCCTGCAGGGTTTGCAAGAGCCAAGGAGAGTCTTTGAGACAGACATTTCTTGTGAATGCCAGGGACTGTCCCAGTCCTTGGCACCAATGGTGAGAGCCAAGTGACATTTGCTGGTGCTCTGGGTCTTTGTCCTGTCAAGGAAGGGGAGAAAAAAATACAAGGAGAAAAAAGTGGATGGAATAAAGACAGGGTGAGGAAGACAAGAGCAGAAGATGAGAAATGGAAACATGGAACCAGGGCGAGACAGGAGTGAGTGGAACGGACACATTAGAACGTGGGGCAGATGACCAAGGGAAAAACTGTGGGAAGTAGTGAGGAACAGGGACAGGATAAGGGAGAATAGCTGGAAGGGCAGGAGGGACGGAAGAGTTATAACAAGCAAAAGGAGCTTGGATACTGAGCAGGGGTGGAGATATATCTTTTGGTTTCATATCTTTTGGATCTCTTTAGCCTTCTGATTCACCAGCTACTGCATTGGCACAAGGGAGAGTGCAGAGCTGAGTACAGGAAAACAGATTCTTCTGAAATTGGTGGTGTGCCTATAACACACAGATCATCAGCATAATTCTGTATGGCGCTTTTATTCAAGATGCAGAACAAAGTATAAGAAATAAAGATTTTTCTTTCTACATGGTATATTTGATAATAAAAAATTGAAAAGCCCTTCTCTCAAGAGCTGGGAAGTGCCAGAGTTGTGCTTAGTCCTGTGGTCTCTATTCAAACCTCTTGTCTTCTGGTACACAGTCACATGGTAGTTTTCAATTATAGATTATCTTGACAATGGTGCTTTACCTTCCAGAGTCCCTGTGGACTTCGTTTGCTGATGGCAGAGTCAGACTGAGAATAGATAACTCATGCCCACAGACTCCCATAACAGTTCATCAGATGTTCAAGGAGAGCCTGGAAAAATATGGATCCCTTAATGCTTTGGCCAGCAAAAAGAATGGAAAATGGGAGAAAATAACTTTTTCAGAATATTATTGCCTCTCTAGGAAAGCGGCCAAGAGCTTCTTGAAGGTAGGTACAGGAAACAAAACCAATTCCTTTAATGCTTTTGTCTCCTCTAACAACCCAAAAACCACATAAACAAAAAAAAAACCCACCTCAAAACTCACAATGTAAGAGGCTTTTTGCATTTACTTGAAGATCAGTAGTCATATTCTTTATTGAAATGATAATGATGAAAATGAGTTTTGGTCAGAGGTAACACTGCTGTCAGGGAACCTTGACTGCAAGTGAGGAGCTGCTGTGCTCCACTGTCTTGCTGGGACATGGGTGCAGAGCTCAGCATGGGGCCTTGAGATTAAGAAAGAAAAATAGGGGAAAATTACCATCATGAATTTGGTGAGATAAAGACAGTCTTTAAAACATTCTAAACTTAGGGTAATATTAGTACTCATTATGCTCTTGTTCATATTAAAATATTCTGGGGTTTGGGCCTTTCTGGGCAGCAGAGTTCAACCAGACAGCAGAAGGTAGTGGAAAATTCACATCCTGTTAATTGTTGATAAATACCAAGTTAGTTATGGATACCAAAATGTGCCTTCACATGCCTTGTCAATACTGTAATAATAAATCAAAAGTTTCCATGGTTTATATTTGTGTGTATGTTTCTCTCCTGTGTGCCTATATTATATAACCTTATGTATATTATTTTTAAGCTTGGTCTTGAACGATTCCATAGCGTAGCAATCCTTGGATTTAATTCTCCAGAATGGTTCGTCTCAGCTGTTGGAGCTGTTTTTGCTGGGTAAGATATTTTTCGGGGGGTTAATTTTTGAGGGAGATTTGGGGATTTCTGTTTTGCTACGTCTGGAAATGTAGCAAGTCAGTATTATGGAAGTCATATCTTGGAAGTTGTGTTGCTGCTGATTAACATATCCAGCAACCTTCTGAAGTCTCATATCCCAAATATTCAAGGCACTCATAAATGGATCCTGTTTGCCATGGGCTTAACCATGACAGTCACACAGAAGCTGTTGTACAGGATCTTATCAATGGAGGATGTGGGAAACAGATGAGAATCACAGTTTTGTATTAATGATATTTGTCTACAGTAAGATTTATTCAAGCAGATGAAGTAACATATGAATACTAGCTACCCTGATTTCTTCTGTCCTGATACCTATTAATTTGGATTTTACTTCTTAAGATGTTCTGTACCAGTGAAACCAAATTGGTATCTGTGTATAGCTTGAACAAAAAGAGGACGTAAGTAGGGATTTTTTTACCCCTTCCTGAGCTAACTCCTGTGTAACCTTAAGTGGATTAAAACACTGAGTCCTAGCCTCAGCATCTCCTGCTGAGCAGTTCAGAGATTAGTTTTTGCAATGTGCATAAATCAGAGATTCATGTATATCTGAATATGTGAAACAAACATTAGAGCTGTCCTACTGTTTGCTTCCATGTCTTCATACCCCTTCAGGTTTCATCTGATCTTTGATTATTATTCTCTTTTGATACTATGTGCATGTACATGTGTGTGTATGTATATAAATATATGTTCTTATATATATAAATTTTTTGATGCAGAGGAATTGTCACAGGAATATATACAACCAATTCTCCAGAGGCCTGTCACTACATTGCTCATGACAGCAAGACTGATATCATGGTTGTGGAAAATCAGAAACAGCTGGACAAGATAATGCAGGTAACAAGGTGGCTGAATGGTTACTGAAAAGCCACAATTTTTGCATTTCTCGATGCTATGTTGGTCCCAAATACCATGTACGCTCTCTGTATCATGAAAACTTTCTTTGTGAAGTGTGTGTTGTTACTCAGAAATCTGATATCTGGTGTTAAAGCTTGTGGGTGGCTCTGACCTTCTACAGTGTCAATGGCTCCAGCAGAGAGCTCACTGGATGGTTCACTGCAGGCTTACCTGAAAAAACAAGTTTTAAACATTTTAATGATTGGATTAAAATATTGGATTAAAAACATTTTAATCATTATTTTTACTGTCACCACTTGATTCTGTTTGGAAAAGCACAGTCCACTTGAATGGAAGAGATTATGCTGATGTAGGTTTGTAAAGGTCTGCCATTTAAATATTAAAGATATCAGTGTTCAGAATTTCCTCTTTCCAAGGTGTTATATTTTCCTGCTTGTAATCAGCCATTAAGGGTCTTGAGTTTACTGCACTTCGATAGTATGATTGTTAACAACAGATAGACCTTAGTGAGAAAGGAAGAGCCGCCTCAAGTGAACAGCCACAATTTTGACAAAACTCTTGGGCAGCTGGGACTGCCTTTCAGCAATAGGGCCAGATAGAACGACCAATTTGATGGAAAGATGACTTGGGAGAGGGGCACAGGCAGCTCCCTGGGAAGGGCTTGTCTGTCTGTCAGATATTGAGGGAGGCCTGTGGCCTCACCAAAATTGCACCAAATGGCACCATTTGCTGAAGCAAGAGGGCCCTCCATGATGGAGTTTTCTGCCAAAACCACGTACCTGCCAGAGAGAAAATACACAGTGGTTTTTTTCAAATGTATTTCATATAAGTTGTTCATGAATTACTTTGTATTTTGTAGTTTTGTTTTATATGCAATATGGAGGAAAAGAGATTTTTTTTTTAAGTATTCTGTAAAAACACACAATCTGACAAGCCTTCTTACAGTGTCATTGACACAATACCAGGCCATGCTGTTGTGAACATGGAGAGAAGAATCCAAATGGAAGAGCTCGAGGGGTTTTGTTCATACTCACTATGTAGAAAAAGAGAGCTCTGGCCAGCACTGCTTTATCCAGCAGAGGATTTTTTGAAACTTTTTTCTGGGACCCAAGATTGAAATAATAACATAACGTTTCAATTGCTATCCTTCTGATAGTATGTACATAATGACTACCATCAAGCCACTGCTTTTGTACTGGCAAAATTCAGTTCAAAATGTGATCAATTGAAAGGCGTCTGTGAGGCCCCCAGAATTCAGTGAAGCCAATGCTTTCTGCAGGCCATGCAAAGCACACAAAGAGCTGCTGAAAGCAGCAGCCACTTGCTGTCTGCCTGTAAGCCTGCAGCTTTATATTTTTATTTATCCTTACAATGTGCATACAGCTTCCTTTTCTTTTTTCCTTAAGGAAGTAGAACTTTTTTTAGCAGTTGAATGTCAGTTTTTTGCTGAGGGACTTTATTGGTAAACACAGCCAGGGTCAGCTTCTAGCTTGACCTGCACTGTTCCTTGATGTGCCCTTTTGTGCATTATGAGGAAGGATGCTGAGGAGCCATTTCTGGTGTATTTTTCATTTTTTTTAAACCTTTTGACTGAAACCAGATTTTCTAGAGCAGACTGTGTAGTCTGTGTAGATTGTGTAGTTCCTTCCTCCTTCCCCCCTCCTCTAGTTGAGCTAAGTGGGGATGAGTTTAGGGGAGAATATCTGGGGGTGGAGGGAAACAGGAGGTTTTTTGTGCTTGTCAAGCCATTACAGTTTTGGCAGCATTAGAGTGGATAAAAACCCACACAGGATATGAATAATAAATTATAACTTTGTTTTAAAAAATCCAACAGATCTGGAGTCGTTTGCCACACTTGAAGGCTGTGGTGCTTTATAAGGACTCCATTGCAGAGAGACATCCAAATGTGTACACGGTGAGTGAATACTAGAGCAGAGGCATAACCAAATAATACGTGGGGTTATACCTGTGTGTTACCAGTTAATACATGGGGTATTATTTATTTGATAAATTTCTACTCTGAGTATCTACCATTTAGAATGCATTGCAGTGTTCCAGCAAACATGTTCAAAAGCTTCATCAGCTTTTTCTGTTTAATTTACCTTTGATTCTTCAAATTTAAAAAAAGAGCTACCTTGCTTAACTGTCTGTCTTGTGTCTTCCTGATCTTTAACTTGACTGGGTTATTAAAACACCTGTAGGTTTTAGGTTGGAATGTGTACTCTCAATGGTTAAAAATAAAAGTTGCCCCCTGGTGCCTGTGAATTTGGTAATTTTTTTTAAATCCAGGATTTTATCTGGACTACGGATTATCAGATTTTAGGCTGAAAATCTTCAACTGTGGAAAAAATATATTGAAGAGAAATATAATGTATTCAGTATATAACAATATAATGAATAGTGAACAACATAGAAATATTTAAAAATACTTGCAATTTTGATAATCTGATAAGAAAAAGTTTTCTGTGCTTTTTTTTAATACCATACATATAACTTAATAATAAACTGTTACTGTTCCAATACTGTACCTATTGGTGTAGATCATGCCTTGCATCTTGTACAATAAAAATGTTAATACCAAGATGATCATACTATAGAAAAAGATTAAGTGCTAGCTAATTCTTGAACAACTTGCAGTTACTGAAATCTAAATGTCTGAGAATTGCTATATTTTTAAACACTGGTTCAGTGTTCAGGTGTCACGTTGGACATTTTCTCAGAGGAGCAGGGTAGCTGTGAGTGTCTGACAGTTGCCACAGTTTGTCATCTAAAGGAAAAATTAGAGATCAGGTCACCAAAGGCAGAAACGATTGTTGATGAGGTGTGATGTAGAGCAAACCACCAGACCACATGGTGTTTGATAAAAGGGATTTGTGCCGTGTAATGAGCGGCTGCAGGGGCAGAGCTGGCTGAGCAGTGCGTGTTTCCAGAAGGCAAATGCAAAGTCAGGAGTGTGGTGTGACTGTTTCTGTACCTTCAACACTTGCTGGAAGGCCAACACCATCTGTTGCAGGTGCTGTTCAGTAAACAAAGCCTGGGCAACAGGTTCTCAGAGATCCATGCATTCCGCTGTGTGAATACAGTAAGGTCAGGAAAACAGGAACGAACGCTTACGTCCTTGACACCACCAGGCTTTCCAGGAGCTTGTGAAATTGATGCAGCCACATTCTGTGGGAAGGCATAGAATGTGACAAATCCTCTACTTGCTACAGAGCTGTGCAGTGCCTCTCTTTTCAGAGGTGTTGTTTGTTGGAAGAAAGTATAAAACTGATGAATAATCCTTAGGACAGCCTTGCCACCTGAGAAAAGGAAGTTAAGGTGCCTCAGAGGCTGGCTATTGTAATCTTAGTAGCCCAGTGGCAATGCCAGAGGTCTAAAAGAAGCAATGAACTACCCTCAAGCAGACACACTCCTTTTTTACCTCTGTCTCATCATGCCCATTACTGCTTTGTGGTCCTAGATATAGCCCCAAGAAATCACTGAAAAATAAAGGTGCTGCACCTTGCTTTTAAACAACACACTTCTGTAGCACAGTATGAATCACGATTGCAATGGGAAACTGACAGTTTGGTTATCAATTTCCTTCCAATTAGCATTGAAATCAATGGTACACTTGGCAGCATATCAGGGGTGTGCAACAGAAGTATCTGGGAGCAACCAATATAATACAGAGGATCAGGTTCAGGATACTTCTAGGCCAATTTGTGTGGCACAAAAGTCCAGTGTCATAGAAGTTTTATCTCACTCTAGAATGAGCAAAGTTTGAATGAAAGTTGTGACCAGCATCATATGCTGTTTCCTATAAAATAGCACATGATTTGGGCAAACAGTCACACATGTAGATAATGATGCTTTTGCAAAGAAGCTTTCATTCAATTGCTTTATAGTTATATTTATATAGTGTACCATGAATTATAGATGAGCTATCCCAAGTGTACTCTTAAAAATGATGCATCCAGATTCCTTTAAATAGACACAAAATCATTCTTACAGTGTGAGATAGTAACAGAATTTTAGCCTCCATGACTTACCCATAGTATCCATGTTGGAGGAGGAACAGTATTACTATTCCCTTCTTAGACACTGAAAAGACTCATGGCAGCACAATTTTAGGTAGTCTGTTTGCAATTCACACATTAAGCTCTAAGATAGACTTACCATATTACTTACACAGCCAGGGTCTGGGGAAACTTGCCTTGGATACATGTTCAGAACAAGGCACTGAAATGTTCTAACATTTTTGAGACAGGAAAGATGCAGTACTGAGTCAATTTGTAAAAAGCCATTTGATATCCTGTATTTTCTGTTCCATACTCTAGATGGAAGAGTTTCTGGAGCTGGGAGGTGATGTCTCTGACAGTACTTTGGATGACATCATTAACTCCCAAAAGCCGAATCAGTGCTGTGTTCTGATATACACCTCCGGAACAACTGGGAAGCCAAAAGGAGCCATGCTGAGTCACGACAATGTAGGTGCTTTAGGCTCTTCCTGTGGCACAGAAACAGCAAAGTGTGAGGATATTTATTCCTGTGGTTTGAAATGGCTGGTACATCCTAGAGCCCTGAAATGCTTTTGCTTTTACAGCATGGATAGTGTACTGCAAAGCAATGTCCAAAGTGCAGTCAGCTGCTTCTGGTAAAGTACGAGCAAGGTAAAGAATGAAACTCCACTCAAACAGCACTTCACAAAGTTGAACAGTTCTTTATGAATATGAAATTTTTATTCACTGTATTTCTTGTGAGATCTAATGTATGTATTCATAAATATAATTCACAGGTTGCCATAAAGTCTTGCAAGTGATGTCATATGTCACTGTAAAATGAACAAATCATATACATCAGCCAGCTGCTATCAAAACAGCCTGATGGACTGCTTTTGCAGATTTTATTAAAATTGGGGATGGATATGTGGGTTTTTTACTTGGGTGTTTTTTGTTCCTGGACTTGTGTGCAGGTTTCTACATCTGTCACTGGAGGATAATACAGCCCCAGTGCTCAGTGCTGGTACTTACAGTAGCCCTACCCGCATCGTTGCAAACAGAAAATTTCCAATTATAGAGAAAAGCAAAGTTGTTTGCTAAAAGGACTTCCCAAGAGGTTTGCTAGGAAAGAGATGTGGTTGGTGGCTGAGCAAACATGGAAGGTGGTAGGGAGCCTTTCTGAAAACATAGAGAATCTGTGAAAGGGATGGTCTAAGCTGAGGCCTCACCCCTTAAAATAAAGCAGAAATTATTGCAGACATGCACACTGTGAACAGCAATTCACTCAAATGTAGGGAATTAGTGTAGTGGTACCTGGAAGCAGAACATAATGAACTTGGGAGACAAAAAGACTGATCTGATGTGCAAATCTATGCTCTTCTATCTCAAAGGAGTCTGGTGTCATTTCCATGCCAGCTGTCAAACTATTCCTGGCTGCTGATCACAAACAGGCTATTTTTATGTTGACAAACAGTGGAAAGCATGCCATGCCTGTAGCTCTGCTGCTGCCTTCTTTAGTCAAAGATGTTTGCCACTGTTCATGTGCAAAACCAGTGCTGAATCAGTCCGGTATGACCCACACTGCTGTGGGTATGATCTGTGACTGTATGATCTGCTGTGAGTGTGCCTGTGTGCTGTGAAGCCTGGAGTACAAGCAATGAATACAGGCACACCTTAAACACATCCCATTCTTCCTACTGTGTAAGTCTCCCATAGCCACTTGTCCAATGCTGCCACCTAAACTTGGAGTGGCCTGGCCTGGCAGCATGCTGCTCCTTTAAACCCTCTCTTGAGGATCTCTATTTCTTTAGGCCAAGCCTACACTTGTACCTTCTAATTTATTAAAAAGGAGCTGGCAGGAACATACTGATAATGGAATCCATTGATACGTGATAATAGGAATCCATGTGATTTGTGTCCATGCTCTGCCATCTTGAATACTCTCATTCCTGTATCCTGCACTACCCAGTTTAGATTACAGACTCCTCTGAAAAAGAGCTGTTTCTTTTTGTTGCTTGGGGTTTTTTTGGGGTTTTGTTTGTTTTGGTTTTTATTTTTTTGCACATATGTATTTTCCATTGCCTCTCACACCATCACATATATTATGGGTCTTCCATATGCTGTGTTCTGATAATGAAGCTATGCATATTTAACGTCCTTGAACTGCATCTTCTGAGATAAAGTGGGAAATGGGAAGAAGGAGGGGGGAACACCATCCAGCTTCACTAAGAAGTCAAGCAACACAACTTCAAAACTATTCACGTATGTGCTGCCTCTCATGAGGGGGGTGTGTGAATGTGTCACTTGGGAACCACTGCAGTGAATATCCCAGAGGCTTCCAGAGGAGCAGAGTACAGCTCATATCTCCCTCCTTAGTGCTTAGCCAAGGGATGATCAGTACAAGACAATGAGCTTGTGGCTGATACTAAATTGTCCTTTGAGCTCACTGATCACTGAATATTTATTGTTCTTTTTCTAACTTGTAGATACAGCACTGGTGGAAGGTGCCACTTTAATAGAAAGCCTGCAGAGCAGGAGAGTTGCAAAGGAAGGGACAAGATCAATTTGTTTCTCGTCCATCCAGCCCATGGCTGCCCAGCTCAGTGTGTCACTAGGGCATGAGGAGCTGCTAGCATTCATAGCCCAGTCAGGCAGCACAAATGCTGTATTTACTTATGTTATCTGCACTTCGGTATTGCTGCAAAGGTCATCTGGCTTTTGGCAGAGTGTCCCCAGGGAACTGACAGTCTGTTGTGTTGTCAATATTGCCATGTCTTCAGCAATTTCTGTGAGCACAGATTTTTCACAGTTTCATTAGCACAGCAAGAGGATCCTTAGTTTGTGTTAAGAGGAAAAAAGGAAAAAAAAACCAAACCGTAATCCCCACCATACCGAATGTTTTTTATTATTTATTCAAACAGATAACTTGGACATCAGCCCATTGCAGCAGAGCAGGAGATATGCAACCTGCAGAGGTCCAGCAGGAGTCTATAGTCAGCTATCTCCCACTCAGCCACATAGCTGCACAGATCTATGACCTGTGGACTGGAATCAAATGGGGAGAGCAAGTTTACTTTGCTGAGCCAGATGCTCTAAAGGTACCTTTTCTTGCCTTACATCTAATTAAAATTGCACTTCTTTCTCTTACAAAACATCCCAAGGAGAGAGTATGATATTTGAAAAGTTGTAGAGGATGAAGATTGAGAGTCCATTATTGTAAGAGTTATGGAAAAATAAAGTTCATTATATTTGTGATCCAGTGCTCTAGATTCCAATTAAAATATATAATTGATATCCATAAGGTTCTTTTAAGGCAAAGGAAGTATAAGCAGTTTTTGGAGGAAAGGGAGGCAGGAGGAACTAAACCATGTGTGTTTTTCCTCCTTGTGTACGTACCTCCCCCGAAGTGTCAGACCTGACACATGTTAGTGCATATGGCTGACTGAAGTGGGCTTAGCAGCCCTTCTGTATATCCTACATATTTAGTCATGTTCTACATCACTAAAGATGCAGGTTTTACTTCACCAAACCTCTTTATCTCTGCTGTGTGCCTTTTGTTGAAATTATTTAATGATTATGACAGGGCAGCTTGATCAACACACTGAAAGAAGTGCAGCCAACATCTCACATGGGAGTTCCCCGAGTATGGGAGAAAATCATGGAGAAATTAAAGGATGCTTCTGCTCAGTCAGGATTTATGAAGAAGAAAATGCTGTCATGGGCTATGTCACTTAGCTTAGAGAGGAACCTGAACGGCTCAAGCAGGTATGTGGTACAATGAGTGAGATTTCCAGCAACCTGAAAGTAGCAATTTGCTTGTAATAAACTATGAAGCCTCAGTGAGACTCTTTGTATAAGTGGGTAAAATTTGGCTTGGCAACACAGCAAATATAGTGCAAGGGGGAGGGTGTAGTTATCAATTATTATTGATGTCAGTTATTTCACAATGAAGTGTAAAAATTTCTTACGCAGAATGGTATTCCAAAAGATCATTCCATGATATTGCTTTGCTTGTCTGATCATTCAGCTTCTCAGCTAGATCTTGCAAATTTCAGATTTCAATGATGTAGGTTCTCAGAGACACATTTAACTGAGAAAAAAATCAGGAATACAAGAGCTGTGTTGTATACAATATGATTTATAGATTCTTTACGTATTTGTTGAATTCAGATACCTCCAGAGTTGGAGATAGGAAACCTGGAGAAATGAAAGACACTGAATAAATGAAAAAAGGGTGAATGTGTCACCTGATGTTCAAACTTCTGTCAACACCCAAAACCAAATGACAAATACATCTCTAAGCAAAATCTGTGCCTGATTTTTTTGAAAATTTCCTAGGTTGCTCTGACTAACTTGTGTGTTTTGTACTCAGCAGTGATCTAAAGCAGCTCTGGACAAGATTAGCAGACTACTTAGTGCTTGCAAAAATCCGCAATGCACTGGGGTTTTCTTCCTGTCAGAAGCACTTTTCTGGTGCTGCTCCTCTCAATACAGAAACACTCTATTTCTTCTTGGGTCTGAACATCACCCTGTATGAGGCCTATGGGATGAGTGAGACCACAGGCCCACACTGCCTGTCTGGGCCTTATGTTTACAGGCAGCACAGGTAAATTATTGCTATTTTATTCATATGATCTATTTCATTTTATCTATGAAAAGAGTATTTACTAAGGTCAGCAAAGATATTACAGCTTATTTTGTTTTCTCTGAGTGCATTGCCACTCTGTTGTGACTTTGGGAGTCAGAATAATTTCCAGATCAGAATTTGAACACATTGACTCTGTAGCATGCTGTGCCAGGAGCATTGAAACTGAGCTACAGCATTCTAGGCAAACACCGTGACTACATCTGACATACACCCTAGCCCTGGCCCAGGGGAGGAATGCAAGACCTCAAAGACAACGGTGGCTTTATGCCTGAAGATCCGGGGTGGGGGTGGAAAGCAGCAAGCACAGGGTAAGACAGACTGCCAGAAAGTGCTCAGACACCCTGACAAATCTGCCCTAGTGAGTGAATATTCCATAGCTGTTGGACAGTTACAGCACAGGGATATTTGCAGTCATGGATACTTGGATAGTTTCAGGGATTTGGCATGGTGGCCAGCTTACCAGTATTATGTTTGATGTTTCTGTGATCCTTGTGGGGTTTTTCTGCTCTTCTCTGGTAGCTGTGGTAAACCAGCACCTGGATGCAGAGTGAAACTGGTGGACAAAGATACAGAAGGCAATGGAGAAATCTGTTTCTGGGGAAGGACTGTTTTCATGGGTTATTTAAATATGGAAGACAGAACAAAAGAAGCCTTTGATGAGGAGGGGTGGCTGCATTCTGGAGATTTAGGAAAGCTAGACAAGGATGGCTTTCTCTATGTCACTGGAAGAATTAAAGGTAATAGGCAAAATCTTGCTGTATGTTTATGGTAAATGTTCAGCACTATTCAGTCATCTCTCAGATGTGGTCCATCTAATGAAGTGTCTTTCCTCTAATGCCAGCAGCACTGCCCTAACAGGAAGGTAAAATAAACTTTCCTATGAGGAAACCACAGTGTGCTCTGTGTTCAGGGAAGGTTTCTGTCTAGTCTGTGATAGGTGGATGTCGCTGTAGAGCCAGGTACTGAGAGATGCAGCAACATCAAATCCAGCGAAAGAATGACTTATTTATTAATTTTACAATCATTTTTATGTAGTCTAGTGCCATAAAGCAATTGTACAATGTGCACACACCGCCTAGGGTGATTGGTTCAGGTTCTATCACATCCATGGTCAAACATTTCTCAGTGTACCATACACAGCACTTAGCAAAATACCAGATGTGACTATCATCTGGATAAACTATCTTACTGTTTTCATATCCTGCGTGAGAAAGGAAAGGTTCTCAAAGAATTAATGCAAGAAGCTGGAAAATTCATCTGCTAGCAGCATTTCGGTATCCACAGGTGGAAGTGATTCAGTTCCTACAATGAGGCTTTTTATCTCCCAGACCTTTACTCAGTATTAATTACAATTAGCAATATAAACTATTAACACAGGTTAACTGTGTCTTGTTCGATTTGAATGATACCATTAAGCTGTCCAGTCTCCCTCTGAATCTTGTCAAATTGTCTTAATTGCACATTAGAATGTTCAGACAGTAAGGAGAGGCATCCTCTGTTAATACAGACATTGTTACTGTAGGTCAGAGGTAGGTTCCTCTGGTGCCTTAGGTGAAGTGTTTGCAGAGACCAGAGCTGAAGCTTGAGAGCAGAAGGAAAAGCTAAAGCTAAAGCCGTGCACTTAGGTGTTATTACAGGACATTGGGTGAAGTCTCACGAGACTGAGACTGGTCACTTGCTTACTTGGGAGGTTTTTTTCATGATACGTATTCAGACAGTGGGATTGGTCACAGGCAAGATGTAACTGAGGAAGATTTAAGAACTGAGTAAATATCATCTTAGAACATAAGATGAATCACTAGGGAGATAACACAGAGGAGTGAATTTGTCACAGGTGGCATCATGTCCTGCTAGGAATCAGGACTGAAGTTGGTACTATTAATAGCCTGCACCAAATGCAGCTGTCTTGCTTTTAACTTGTTTTCTTGTCTGATTCATTTTCCTTTAGCACAGCAGTAACAACCCCTTGTCTTGATCCATCTGAACATTTGTGTTTCTCTTATATCTGTCTTGATTGCTGAACTAACAGCAATTACTCTAAATTACAGGAAAGGTAGACAGTCGGGGATAAAATGACTGTATGTCCAGTTTCATTGAAGCTTTAAATTCAAGTCCAAATAAGGACAATGAAAAACTAAGGGCCAGAGAGATTGGTAGAGGATCTGAGACAAAGGACTATTGCAAAAGGAGGGTGGAATGAAAGGGAAAGTTAGACCTAGAAAAGTGTGTCTGTGTTATTTGTTGAGGCATGTTCTGAAATGCTGCAAAGACAATTATTTGAGGACAATGAGAAGTCACCAATGTAACAAAAGCAAAGAACTGGAATTTACTTAGAGAATACTCAAGTTTGTAATAATTTCATTGAATATATGTATTACACTTCAGAACAAATGTTGCTTTTATGGAGGCTTCCTGCAGTAGTAACTTATTTTTGTCTGACCCCTCTTGGTGGATTTAAGAATTGGTTTTACTCATGATGTTAGCAATGAACTTGCTTTTTGGTGAGATAGCAACAATAGAATAGAGGGTTGCATCTTTTGCTAATTTGGAAGAGATGATCTCTCACAGAAAAATTCCAGTTATGTAACAGTCCCTTGAGATTAACCTGTTACTAGATTATGTAAAAAATACCTGGAGCAGATATACTGAGGGAGATCTGAGAACTTGAGCATGTTTGAAAAATAGTAGCCTTTTTATTTTGAAGATAATTAATAGGATTTGTGGTCTTTGGAAAATATTAGCTTGGAAAAAAAAAATCTCTTATTTTTTATATCAGAATAAAAGCAGGTTGAGCCAGACATTAACCTGATCTTTGGAATTTATTTGAATTCAACTAATAGCCTTTCTTTTTTTGCCTAGATTTGATTATTACAGCTGGAGGTGAAAATGTGCCTCCAATTCCAATCGAAGATGCTGTTAAAAAAGAACTCCCAATTGTTAGTAATGCTATGGTGATTGGAGATAAAAAGAAGTTTTTGTCAATGTTCCTGACCCTAAAGGTAAACCAGTTTTAATATTGCCTTCAGTGAAGTTATACATGTGCACCTAACAAAAGAATAATAATTTTGAACCATTTGTAAAAAGACCTAAAACTAGATAGGAGGGTATTTTGTTAGCAGGGGGAAAAAATGTGTAGCAACTACAGACCAAATCCTGCCGGGTCTAAACTTAGGGTTACCTGATCTGCTAAACATCCACATATTTACTGCTGTTTCTCCTACATATACAATAACAGCTATTTTCTATTTAAATGCAAATTTTTATGTAAGAAATGCTGGAAGATTGAGAATTCTCTGTAACAGAACACAACAAAAGCTTTTATGCTTACAGATGAGCAAAACCAACAAATGTTTCTGTTATGGGCAAACCCGGAAACTTTCCAACAGAAACATTTCTCTACAATTCATTATAACACAAGAAAGATGACTGTGGAACAAAATAATTAATAGCCTTGCTGTGGTATAAGCTTCAATTGAGAAATCACTGTTTTCCTAAAATATTTGTGCTTCAGTTCTGGGTACATACCTAGAGAATGCCACTTTAGGTGTTTTCGAGTTGTTTACCTCTATGACTGATATTCCCTATCTTCAGGTACAATAGAAATACTAATTTAAGAAGTCTAGGGAACGCTTCTATCTCAAGCTGTTTACGTTACACCATAGTAATTCCATTGAATGATGAGCTAAATGTTTCCCTGTAACAATGGAGTCATTTGGAAAATATGGCAGAACTTCAAGGTCAGAGATGGACTCTATTGCATAATTCATTCACATGTTGTAAGTCTGTTCATGACATCTGCATTTAAGCCGAGAATATTTGCATTTGGTAGCCAAGTGGAAAGAAAAGCCCTTTATGGTCTGTAGGTGTTTCTGCTTTTTAAGGCTTACAGAATGTTTGTGTATTTATCCTGAGCCTTCTTACTAAGGGAGAGGGCCTGGTCAGAGAACCTGTTAATGCATTTTAGGAGTGAGCATTTGATGATTCACTTCATTTGATATTTTAGAGTGTGCTGGACCCAGATACATCTGATCCCACTGACATTCTCACAGAGCAAGCTAGAGACTTCTGCCAGAGGAGTGGCAGTAAAGCCACTAAAGTGTCCGAGATTGTGGCGACGAGAGACCGGGCGATCTACAGGGCCATCCAGGAGGGAATCAACAGAGTCAACAGCAATGCTACCAACAGGGTTCATTGCATTCAAAAATGGATAGTCCTACCAAGAGATTTTTCCATTTCTGGGGGAGAACTAGGTAAGACTAAGTGATTTATCTTGAGGTGAACAAAGTTAAGAGGCTGCTGATCTAAGAATACTCAGTACAGGGAAAGGAAAAATGGTTATGCAGTGTGTGGTCATGAATACAAAAACTGGGAGATTTAGCTGTGCATATATTTATGAATCTGTGCTCATTTGCAAGTAGAGCTCGTAAATTTCAGATTGCCTTGGGTAATTAATCAATTTTGGTTAATTCCTTGTGCATTATAGTATTAATAACTTCCAGTAATAATACTGAAAGTTTCTCTTTAAAAAAAAAAAAACAGATGCAGCAAGATAGTGAAAGCCTGGTAATGGAGCACAAAGCACAGTACCAGGCTCTTTGAATAAACTGGGAGTTGTTTAAAAGCTTTCAAAAACATACTTTTACGAAAAAGTAGTAGCCAGATAACACCCTCTTATGTGCAGCTCCCTTTGAAGTCCTCATGCTTATGTGGAGGCAACCTCACATACCACGCTTGCTTCTCACTTTTAGCATTTATCTGTGCTTAGAGTGGGGCATGTTCTTCCCAACTGGCTCTTCAATAAAAAACTTAGGCACCAAAGCTCAAACTGAGTAGGAATTTTTGTTCCTATTTCTGGAATTGACTCTCCCTCTTTTAAGGTCCCACAATGAAGCTGAAAAGGCTCACCGTGCTCGAGAAATACCGAAATGAAGTAGACTCCTTCTATGAAGAATAAGAAGTGTTTCCTCCAAGCATTAAGAAAGATCTGTAAGCAAAAGGAAGTGCTTTCTAATCAAAAGTGTTAATGAAGATTTATGTTTTGAGTTTGTAGTCTATTGAACCAAACCACTAGAAAGCTGCTGTCAATAGTTGTTCCTGATACACCTGATCATTTGTCCTTTTTACAGAAGCATCTACATTGTGTCCATTCTCTAATGCTGCTTTTACTTCATGACCTAAATGACTAAAAAAATCCTTCTGTGTTGTATAAAGCAGATATAACTAATTCCTCTAGACTGAAACATAAAATTTTTATACAGTGGTTTTCCATTTTTTTTTTTTTTGTTCTACAGGATGATTCCTGTAGCTCATGATATGTTTTGGTAGCTAGCAGTACTGCTTAGTGAAACTGCCATACCACTCCAGTGATAATTATTTTTTAAAAAATAAAAATCAAAAGGGCTGGGATTTTTTTCCCCTCCCAGAGAACAACTTTCTTGTTCACTAACATATTTCAGAACCTGAAGACACTCCTCTTCTACTTCTGTAGTGCCTAGAATTCAGACTTCTGTGAAAACAGCAGTTCATTTCTTAAGTCCATGTTGGAATAAGCATTACTATTTCTCCTAAAAACAAATAATCAGAAAAAGCAGGGGAATAGCTCCCTAAGACTGAAAGACACAAAGCAATAACCACAGGAGCTCTCACATTAAAATGCTATTACAGAAAACTTCTTTTAAATGGTTTACAGTGCTTTTCTTTGAGCAGCGTTTGTCAGTGTGTATCTGCATGTTTCAGTATTCACATTGCGCTAATTCTGACAAATGTGGGCAGCATTTCTTCTTACCCATATGCAAAATAAATCACATTATGTGAAGGAAATGCTTGGCACAAAGTTGTCTAAAGGGTGTGCCGTAAGTGATCTTTGGCAGACAGCTCTAGTAGCTCACACAGGCAGGCAGACCACAGCCACTGTTATGGAGACAAAAGAAATGATGCAGAACAGGGTAAGGTTTCCATATTAGTTCCATTACCAGTCTCACACATCTTACAGACTTAAGATTTGTTGCAAGTACCAATAATCAGCTCAACACATAAGACAAAGCAGCAGCCTAGGATTATAAAAACAAAACAAGCAATAGGACTTTGAAAAGTTTATTCTTCCCCATTTTGTGCGCAATGGTAATTCAGAATTTCTTTAACAATATTAATCTGAAGGAAACAAGGAAGGAGCAGCTTGTAAAACATGGAAAGAAATGCTGCCCTATTCACCAAAAGCAGAGTGTGGGAGGAATAAAGCTCCTCCAGCATGTTGTTAGACTGTATAAAAAAGCTGGGATGCTTACTTTAGAGTGACATGAGAAGTCATTACTCCAAAGCTGTTTTACTTCTGAAACAACCAGTCCAAAACAGTCTTAATAGATATTATTCCACTTAGTTACTGTCTGTGAATAGAATTAAGCTGTAAGAACCCTGCTTCTGGCAGTAGGGATAATCCTGTGCTATACTAACAAGTTTGAAAATACGTATTTTCTTGTCAGGTGCAGGAATGGAAGCAATACCTTGATACCTACAGATCAGGATGACTCGAGTGACAGTCTGCATCTGATGGGAAGGGGAGGGCAAAGAGTTGCTTTTGCACCCATTAAGCTTAGTAAGCAAGGAAAAAATAGATTCAGATCCCCTTGAATAGGGATGAAATGTATTTCTGGAACATAGGCACCAGAGCCAAACCGCTGATCTGTCTTAATCCATTTAGGACTAGTCCCTTACATTCAGAGTTTCTAGAATAAAATTACTAGTCAATACAGGAAGACACACTGAACAGACTGTGCAGAAAACTACAACACAAAAAGCATTCTAGCAGCAGTCATGAAATATTTAGTATAAATTTGCAAAGTTAATACTTTCCCCTCACAATATACGGTGGAAGTAATTTTGTACAGTTTGCCTTCATTACAGTTCTATCTTAAAGTGTGTTTCAGAGAGGAAAACTGGTAAGAATTATTTTGGTATATAGATTTGAAAAATAACTTTGCTTCAGCATTAATTCTCACCCCTTGTTAATGGTTGTAGGTTTTTTTTAAAATACAGAAAGAGATTAAATCTCTAGAATTTTGTATTTCTTAATTCATGCCTTTGGTGGGCAGGGCTGTATTTCATGAATCGCCAGAGTATCTAAAGTGGTTTTCTCATTGCTTCTAACACAAAATTGCTATTTTAACTTATTTTATACCCGTCTCTGTTTATGAAGATCATCTTGTGCTACTCTTAGGCTGAAAACCTATCTTTTCAATTTCAGCAAGATCAATAAAGTAGGTTTTAAACATTAAGGTGCTTTTCTATTTCACTAATTCTGTTACTGGTTTGTTTGCATAATTTTTCTATGTGGAAAGTAAAACCCTCTAATTGAAATGGAAAAGATTAGACAGTTACAGTGCCAATAAAAGAATTCACTTACATAAAAATGTTCACCAGATAGAAAAAAAATAAATAAGACCAAGCACTTGGAAAAGTCCACCGAAAGCAGGCACAAGCATCATTTGTAGCCATTTGGACTAGATTTATTAATGGAGAGGCCTCAGCTAAAAAGTTTGCTCTCAAGAGATAAGCAAACTATATGCATGTAGATATCAGGTTACATATATTGTACTCTGTGTGACGTGTCCTTCCAGAGTTACCAGCAGGCGTATGAGGGAGGTTTAGTCTTTGTCCCGTACTCGGCGGCAGATCTCCTCTGTGAATTCCGAACACTTGGCATTGCCTCCCAAGTCTTTTGTCAAGATCTGAAAGAAAGGAAGAAAAAATAATATTACTAAATTGTATTATGGGGCCAGTCTTGTCTCTGAACTGTTCTAGATGTTCTTGTGGTATGTTGTGTATGGACAGTAAATAATGAGCAGGAATACATCAAGTTTGAGTTCTGCATCTCATAGTGACTTCATCAATAAGGACTGTGCAGGTAGACAAGACCTGAGTATACATGAAGTACTTCTAATGTTATCAGATTTGAACATGATTTTAACATGATTTTATCTTAACTACAGGAAGAAAGTGTGTGTGCTCAAAGCTCTACAAAGTCCTTTAATGGTGTAATTAATGGTTAAGTATTTACATCTTTAGTAAGAAGTTTGTCCTTTGGAAGTAAAATTCATATATGAAGGCTCAGCACAAGGACAACTAATGAGAGTCATTCAGAAAGACTGGGGTTTTTTTTAAGGAAACCCACACAGAACAAGCACACATAACTCTTAATGCTACATGTTAACAATTCTCAAAGTTTGCTTAGTTTAGTTAAGAGATAGAAAATGTAGAGTTAAAAATCTCTGTCATCGAGTACAACTGTCTGGTATCATGAAGACAGTAAAATAAAAATTAAAAAGTGGGCAACATTGCTTGTCCAACCTATCTAGATTAAAGCACTCTAGGAGATAATTAAAATCATTAGTTTCCCCCCCTACATGGCACACACACAGATCTTAATTAACTGGTTGAGGGGAAGGGAGGAATAGCAAGCAAGAGAAGCGATCAAGGTTACTATTTTAGGATCTTGTAATTTAAATTGCATTATGGGGTATTTTCAATTAAAAAGATTCTCTCCATTGGGAGCATATAACATTATAAGTAACTAGTAAACAAGTAGCCATGTCACAAAACTTGCACTGTTATCTTCCATGGAATTACTGACCTGCAGATGGAGGATTTCATTTCCAGAGCAGTAAATAGGAACTTTACTGGAGCACCTCTTTATTCAGTTGTAAGTTTAGATTTTTTTAACTGGCTCCTACACACAGCAAGATAGCTGTAAACTTACAAAATGATGACAACTTTTGGTTTCAGCACTCTTGTTACTTTTAATTACAAAGCAGCTTCTCATGGTTCTGCCTAGGATAACTGAAATAGCATGACTAGCTGCAAATCCTCTTTAACTGCAATCTTCAGGATCTTTCCAACTATATTTTCAAGAGATGGACACCAATGTAGAGGAGTGAACCAATAATGGTAAGACCACAAACTTGTCAAATTTCAGAGCATAAGCCCCCCTCCCCACAATATCCCATTTGAGTCATGAATCTGAACACACTCACTTCCAAAAGGAAACATATATAATCTTAAGAAAAAAGTTAATACTGGATAAAAACTGTTCTTTTGTAGTCAAAAATGAGTGAAAGCAGTTAGGAATTAAAAAAGAAGATAATTGAGCTGAAAAAACAGAAGTATTACAGTCAGGACTGAAATGCTATAAGCAAAGTGGATGATTTAGCTTGTGAAAGGCAAATGAGTGTCCTTCACTTCAGGATCCAGATTTCAATATATATGCTTTGTATGTTTTATAAACTTCCTAAGTGAAATGCTGATAGTTACTTAAAACTCTCATTCCCTTCCTGTAAAACAGCCATCCAGTTCACTATTTTGGAGTTCATAAAGCTGTAGAAATGTAAGATAAGCATTGCTGAGACAAAGGGAATGCTACAGCCTGTCCCCTTATTACTGAGCTGGGCAGATTAAATATCATCAAAGATAATATAATTACTATCAGAGAAGGACAGTGACACTGCTCATGCAACAGGCCAGCTCAGCAGGCCATCCCTCACTCTGGTGTGAATCTTCCAAGTTAATTCTTGCTTTGATAAAATATGATTTTAATTCACTGCATTTCTTTGCACACTCTCATGTTACCTTTCCATCTTTAATTGTATCGAAGCAAGCTGACTCAATTTTTGAGGCATGTTTGTGTAGTCCCATGTGGCGCAGCATCATCACAGCACTCAGAAGGAGGGCAGTTGGATTTGCCATGTCTTTTCCTGCAATGTCTGGTGCTGTTCCATGAACCTAGAAATGAGAATAAACCCATCTGTTATGATGTCATTAGGCTGATTCAAATGTCCTAGGCAGTTCAAGTGTGTGCAAGCAACCTGAGCCATAGGTCTTCATGCAGCAGCATGTTAAAACAGGACTTATTTTGCTGTGATACAGTCAGTGGAAAGGAGATACCAAGAACCAAACCAATTCAGTTCAAAGACATCAGAAAGGGAAAACTAGGTCACTTAATATATTTAAATTGTGTCCCTCAAGTTCTATTTCATAGGGAGTATTTATCTTATGAAAAAGTGGGGAAATAAAGTATCTGTCAAGAAAAAGACATGCGAAAAACCTACATGTAATATTTACTTTAACGAGTCTCTCAGGCTAAAGCTTGAGCGTCCGTCTTCCCAGTAAAAAAGAGTTCTACAAAGAACTTTGTTAGATAAATGTCAGCCACATTGTATGGCATGGAAAAGTTTTACATTCTCAAGTTGAGACAAAATTACTGCTCTGCCTTGTGAAACAAGACTTACCGATTCAAAAATGGCCACTCCATTGGCACCAATGTTTCCACTGGGTGTTACTCCAAGACCCCCGATGAGTCCAGCACACAAATCACTGAAAAAAACCCAACCACTGAATAAAAAAACCCACAAGTTCTTCCATATACAGTTGCCTCTCTGCAAGGTATCAAAATATTTTTATCAATCAACTGCAGCTATAACTTAATTTATACACCTGCACAGTCTGAGAATAATGTGGAGAAAGAACAGATGCTGTTAGCCCCATCAGAACATTGGAAAATTCTTAGACCTACTAGCAGAAGACAATGTAATAAAGGAAAATTAAAAGGGAATTCCAAATACTAGAATAAACCTGATAAGACACAGGCACAAGGAGAAGTACTACAAGCATAGAATATGTGTAGAAGTCTCAAAAACTAATTGTTATGTACAGTTCTCTGTAACTATACAAAAATCTTGCTTCCTCTGAAGGAGTCCAGAACTACTTTTCATATGTAAAGTCCTTCTAAAAAATGTGGAAGAATTTTGCTCAGGTAGGTGAGTTACTGGTGGTTTTGTAGTGTATTGTGTGCAGCTTAAGGAACATTTTCCAAGTTACACCAGACTAGCTTTTTCCCCCTCTCTTTACCCAACAGCCTGCAGGTCACAAATCTGACATTAGCAGATCATCAGATATAAGCAATCTGCATAATCAGATATAAGCAATCTGCATAATTACCATGGGGAAGGACAAACCAACTGTGCCTATTGTCATCATATTGTCCCCTCAGAGCTGAACACATTGATGAACAAAGCTGGTATATTCAAAACTCTGGTATTTTCACATCCATACATAATTATTGCCTACAGCTTAGCTCATACTAAGCTAAGTTAATCCTTACCTTAGGACTAACAATGAGAAAAGTTTGGATGACTTTGCAGAATAATATTTTAAGCTAAAATAAACCAATTATCTTAAGTTGCATAGATCCTGGGGAAAAACTGCATACAGTCTGCATTTGTCACTCTTAAGTATTTAATGCCTACAGAGAAGAGATTGTCTTCTGCCTATTCAAACCTATTCAGTCTAAGGAACCTGCTTGGCATTTTGTTCATACTTTTAGAGCAGCAGGTAAGACCTCAGCCAGTGGTGACAGTGCCCTCTTCAAGAACAGACTCAAATTTATTGAAAAGTTTTAGAATGATGGAATTTTTTACAGAATTTCTATGAAAACTTTAAAATGGGTGATAATGAACTCCGTGAAATGGTATTGATGATGGGACTCCTCTGATTTGATTTCTTTTAGTTAACAGTGTAAGAGCTGCTGTGAGGGCCCTGTTCACTCCTTTACCAATTCTTAAAGCAAGAAACATTAGTTAGAATCTGATTTTTCTTAGAGTGGACAGACAGCCTAATCACAGAGAGAGTGCTGTTTTAAAAGAAGTTTAAGAACCATTTCTTCTTTTATGTAAGTTACCTTTAAATTTATTATCTGTACAATACCAGGAGATGGATTCTAAGAAGTAAATAGCCGAACATTTAAATAAAAATTCCGATTCAGGCTCTTTTCTCAATCTCTCCTTAGAAGTGTGAGGAGAAACTATGTTACATTTTACACTTATAAGTTCAGATTAAAACACTTCATTTTACAAGTGTTTAATGGAATTTACACTCTACCTAATAATTTTACAGAATGGAAAATGCATGTTGATGGGTTTTGCCTTCAAAACATAAAGTACTTCTAGTATTAATGTTCTTCAAATATAGAATTTAATTTGAAGGTAAGGAAAAGGAATACATAAACCAAGAGCTAGCAGAATATTAAGAGGCCACATATTTAGTTCTTCAGTTACTATGTAGATTCATTTAACTGGATGATGAGCTCCCTGTGTACAGCATGGTCCCACAGTCACCCTACACAATCTGTTTTAGTGCTGAGGATGAGAAAGTTTTTCCCTAATACCTAACCACTGTAATTCTCTATACAATGTAAGCCATTATATTCTTCACACATTTGGAGAAATTTCTCTTCTGCCCCATCTGAACAATATTCATAGCCTCCAAAAGCAGAAACAGATTTTTTTAAATAATAAGTACATTCTCATCATATAGCCCTCCCATCAGTTTATTAATAATTGAAGTGTAATAATGCCATCCTTTCTGCCCAGTTAGTGTTGATTTATGCAGTTTTAAAAAGTCTGAATGCATGAGATGATCCCCCATCTGGTTTGCATATGACCTCAAGGACTGTTGGGAAAGTATCGGTCTTTTACATGTTAGGAGTTTAAATGAAAATCTCCATACCTGAGGATGTCACCGTACAAGTTTGGCATAACAAGCACATCAAATTGAGATGGGTCTTGAACCATCTAGAAGGAAGTATATTTTCATTAAGGTTAAGAATTTAAACTACAAAAATTAACCACAATTAAAACATATAAATACTCACATTCAGACATACAGTATCCAGATACATTTCATTAAATTTAATATCTTTACAGTTTTCTGCTGCCTCCCTGCATTTTCTCAAGAAAAGCCCATCAGACATTCTCCTGCAATTAGACAAGCAAGAGAATATTGCAGTTATTGTAAGGAAGCAGTAGGGAAGATAAAACTGCATGCAACAGAGGTTTAATTAGAGTTCAGAAACTTAATTTGTGACCATTTAGCCCTCCTAAAATATTTTTGTATCAGTGGTTTAACAGGCATACAATAATTCTCAGAATGACTTCTATGAATTTATGAAAGGTTTACTGAATTTGTGAAGGTGGTGTCACATAAGATCACACGTGTTATGACTCAGTTCAGTATAAAGTGGCATGGAAACTGCAAAAGACACCAGCCACTTTCATCCTCAGTTTTAAAATTCATTTTCCTTATTTAAAAGTTCCTAAAATAAGAGCTTTGGAAGGAAGAATTACTACAAACTTGCTAGTAAGAACACTGGTACATAATTATCTCAGCCCTGTCAATACCAGGTCAGTACTGCCCATTCTACTTAGGAGGCATTTACTTGACTTTTTTCTCTTTTACTGACTCCCGGTGCCATCAACAGAAGTTTCACATTTGAGTAAGACTTAAGAAGTTACTTATAATTAAATGTTTGGGGCCTTTTTTTGTTTTGTTTTTCTCAAAAGAAGTGTCAACATACATAATATTTGCCTTGTGCACAGCAGTCACGTGGCTTCTCTGATTGTTTCTGGCATATTCAAAAGCAAACTCTGCAATGCGCTTGCTGGCTTCCTCTGTGATCAGCTTGATGCTTTGCACGACCCCATCAACAATCTGAAAGACAGGAGTTGCATCGACAGTGTAAGTGTAAGTTCATTCTTCCCATCTGGAACCAAGCAGCAGAATTCTGAGTGAGGCAGAATGCCTTTCACAATAGAGGAACTTTTTTATGGGTGCCAAATGTAAAAACCCCACTGAACCCCAGTGAGACGGGCAAAGTCAGCAGTGCTGAAGCAGGAAGGCAGCCGCTGAGGCACCTACCACGTGCTCGATGCCGCTGTACTCGCCCTCGGTGTTCTCGCGGATGGTGACGATGTTCACATCCGTGTAGGGGGTTTTGTAGCCCTCGATGGAGACGCAGGGACGCACGTTGGCGTACAGGTCAAAGGTTTTACGCAGCAGCAGATTCATCGACGGGTGCCCTGCAGCAATTGGAGTCTTCAAAGGCCCTAGAGAAAAAAAATATACACAAGGATGAACGAGAAAATAAACCCCTCCATGGATCTGACAGATGAAACTCTATGGCAAGTGGGACTCCTACAAAGGATCTCTAAATTCCTGTTTAACCCTTATGCTGGAATGCCATGGGAGTTCTCTGTGCTGTCAGGTACTGAACAGCCACATTAATCAGCTGGTTAAAGGCCAAACTGCGACCCTTACATGGAACAGATTTTACAAAATGTTTTCATTAAACACATATAAACATACTACTCATTATAGGAATCTAGTTATTGCATACTATTGTGTATCTTAGATATGCCTTCTGCAGAGAGTCCAAAGGTTGGTATGTACTCACCTTCAACTACAAAAACGATCAAACTTACAGCTTGGAAATGAAGGAGTGTTTCAAGATTAGAGACAACTACCTGACAGGCTGTCCCCTGTAATTACCAATTTTATTGTGCTACAGATGAACTTTGGCTTTACATCAGACTCAGGATAAACACAACAGTATTTCATATCTATGCATTAACCCCTAAAATACCTTTTAATCCCATTTTGTTTTTATCCATGGATTCTTTGGCTTCTGGAGGTATCATCCACTTCCCTCCTGGTCCTTGGATAGCCGTAACATTCCTCTCTTCCCACTGAATAGGTGCCTAAACACACACACACTGTGTTAGCTTGAACGTCATGGTTTTGCTTCAAGTTTTAACTTTCTTTTCACAAAAAGGTGTGTAAGGAATTTTGTCCAGGCCTTCCTGAACAGTATTTTCTCTGGTGAGCGAGGGTAAGCATGAGATGTTTGAATTAAAGTAATTTTTGAAAAATGTAATTAAGTGAAAATGAAGTAGTGTGAGCAGCAAATTATCATAAACTTGAATACCACAATGCCACCCTAGATGTCACACACACAGAATTTGTTAGAATTGCAACATACATCCTATGTCTTTCAAGGTTTTAGAGCTGTGAATTCCTTGTATACAAGAGACAACATTTTAAAGCTGAATTCATTGAAAACTCATCATCCCTACTGCCTGGAAGACAGTAATGACATAGATACGTATCTGTTATCTAACTGAAAATCTGCAGATGTTCCACAATGCTTTCTGAATTTGCATTCACCACAGGAATCTAAGTGGAGACTGCCACCCATTCATTTCATCAGGAATGATCATAAAGGAAAAGATACAACAAGAGAACTTCACATTTTCAAATCCAAGTTGGATAGTTGTAATAAAAAGGGAATATGCATGGGTGCTGTTACTAACGTGGAACAATTTAACAGGCATCTTGCCTGAAGAGCTGTATTTCCTTTCAAGGAAACTTGACAAGTTCTGGTGAAGTTTCTCAGATAGGTAAGAGAACAGTTCTTGGGTACAGTCGGTTTGCATATCACTGAAGTTAACGTGTTTGGCAGCACAGCAGTTGGATTGCTAAAATGAGCCAGTCCTTTCACACACATTTTTGACCTGCACTGTAAGTCATAATGAATGAAAGAACATGCTCTATCAGTTGCTCAGGATTACTACATCAACAAGGTGATCTCACATGACATTGAGTTCGTATTTCCAAAAATTAAACACAGCATTTGCTCTCAAGTCTCTACTCTTCTGTCAGCTAACAGTTTCAAGCCCTGCCTTGGTATCACATTCCTGTCTTTTATTAGTTAAAGCTTCAAACTCTTTCTACTAGAAAGAAGTTTTAATAGCTTAAATATGACTTAATCTCTTGGAAGCTAAAGAGGAAGCTTTTTTTTAATATGCCTAATTAATATTTCTTGTTGTAGTTAAATTTGCAACGCTTATAGCAAGACAAATATGACTTACTTTGGCAGCATCAAAGATCTTCATGACAGCAGCAGAAATCTCGGGTCCTATGCCATCTCCTGGGATTAAAGTTACCGTTTGCACCTGGGTAAAGAAATATCAGCAGTACAACAAATGAATGTTTGTTTTCTACATAGAAAACATTTTCATGTGTTGTAGGAACCAAGTAACTATTAGAAAACAAAATACATTTTCCTTTACCAAATATTCATTATGAAGAACAGCAGTCTTGGAAAGGAGAAGGACTAGCTTGCTTTCCAAGGGAGTGTGCATATATTTTGAGGGAATTGTTTAAAAATTTGCCTATTCCTACTTCAAAACAGAGGCTGAATGTGAAAGGCAGATTCCTGCTCAGTACTCCTTGAAATTAATGAACTTAGCATCCTTTCCTCTGGAAATCTGGAGAGAAAGTTCCATTACCTAGTTATGGCTCTGTTCCACATATGTCTACAAAATTATCAACATGCTGCATAACACTGACACATGCTAGAAATGATTACATGTATGAAAAGCTACATTCACCTTAAAAAAAAGGTCATGCCAAGCTAAACTTCTCAAGTGACCTCCTAAAAATCTCAGACACATTTTTAACAATACCAACTTATTTTCCTCTCATAATGTCCTTGGTCTTGTTTCTTTTATCATCATCAAACAGGTAAAAAAAAATGCACAGCCCAGGCTGACCAAATAACAGGGGAAGAATGTATTCTGCTTTGAAGAAAAAAAAAATTATGATCACTGCTTTAAGGGTATGTGCTCCAGCTCATTTTGTTTTATTTAAAGAGTTCCAACAGTTTTTATGGGCTCATTATTACCTACAAAAAAGGCAGCTCATGTACATTATTTGAAAAACCCCCAATAGAACCAACTCACAAGGCAGAATTTCAATATATATTGACTGATATTTTAACTTTTGAGCCAAAAAAATTCACTGTGCACAACAAAAAACCAGAGCTTCAGATAAAAGAACACTGCTGCTGAGCAAGCTGTCACTGACGGAATGCCTCGAGACTAGTTTTGAACTGTTTGACAGCACTGCAGGGCTCCACCTGAGTGTGAAACAGTTGTGTTATAAACAGAACCAGGGGTGCCTCACCTTCTGATTTTTATACTGTATAAGTGACCCTTCAGTTTCTTTTCTAACTGTTGTACCTGCTGTTCTACAAAACTTACTATTGAAAAGCCACAGTTCCTCTTTAAGATTAAGTCCTGCTTAGGGGTGCTGAGCCCTGCTTCTGCCCTCATTGAAAAGAAGGCCCATGGGCACTTCAAACACATACACATAAAGAAGGTAAAACATCTACAGGGAAATACACAATCAATGTCTAAGATAGTTTAAAGAGGACCTTGAAAAGACAGAATTTTAGATGCAAGGAATTCTAAAAGCAGCAGTAAAGTAAATCTAGAGCTTAGAGGGAAGTCTGCAAAAGAAAGAAAATGAGAAGCTTCTCAACAATCTTTCTTCTTTGCCCAATATTTGCCCATTCCCAGAAGAATTTCAGAAGACTGGCTTATGTCCATATTTTGTGAAAACGTTCCATGCCACTTCTATCTTTTGCTAGAGCCTTTTGTATTCTCACATTGATATGCAATAGCCAATGACAGTGATTAACTGATATAAATCCAGGATGGCATTAAGAGCACGCATGTTCACCTGTCTGGCCCTTATTTTTTGGGAACATAAGAATAACAACAGTGATCTTATAAATTTCCAAACCTGTTTATTGAGAAACTTCTTAAAAGAAAAAAATGGGACTATTATACTCACAGCATTACCAAAACTTCTGGTCACCTTTTTTTGGTTTTTGAAAGCACCTAGCAATCGAGAAACCTGCAAAAATACAAACCAAAAAGATGCTGTTTTATTGCACAAATGGGATTTTAAAAGTTTAACAATGTTGCAGCAGATCTTCTTTTTAAAGTCATATTGCTTTAAATCTCCTATCTCAAACTAGTATAAAAATCCAAATGAAACCAGAGTACTCAGTGCTTTGCCAAGTTGCAGTGCAGCATCGCCTCATGGGTATTCTTAGCACAAGGTGAGCTTGGGACAGCTGCGCTTTGCCCTGCGCCGTGCTCCCGTCCTGCCTGGGGGTCACTGCACCCTACCTGGAGTCCTCACACACATGTTGGAAGCCAGGCTGCAGGAACTATAACTAAATACATGATACGCTAAGGATGAAGATTTGTGGAAAGCAAAGTGAAAAATTAAACACTTGGTTGGTAGCAGATGGGTGGATAGTATCTTTACACATTTTAGGTGGTGTTTCCAAAACTACTTTACATTAGTGTCACTTCTTCCATTCAAACTGTGGTGAATTTTGTTCTTCTACCTTTTATATCTGTAAGTGTTGTACTGTTGCCTTCTGCTTGCCTGACGGTTTTTTAAAAGTGGAACTGAAATGCACATTAAAGACAAAATTCACCATAGCAACAAGTCCACACAGCATAGTCAAATAATTACATTTTCTGAGTATTCTGAACTGGCATTAAGCTTCAAAACTGGGATGTTATCTAAGCTTGGGCTCTTGCCCAGCTGAGCACCATAGACAAAATCCCTAATCTGCAGAAAAATCACAGCCTCCCAGTCTTACCCTCCACTCTAGGAATATTGATGCCTCTGTGACTTAAGAGCCAGAAGACTTCTAACTGCAGACTTACACTACTTCAATTCTGCCATACTCACATATGCAGGCTGTCCGCAGCTATCAGGCTAGAAATGACTTTGACAATTTGTATTCCTCTCCTGTCCCACTTGTATTTGTTATTTCTTATCTTTACTGACAGGTACAGTGTACGGCAAAAGGAACAAATTATGTTGGCACCAACACAAACAACTAGAAACAATATAATTCTCATGTATATTGTAATGAACGCTGGGGGAGAAGTAATCTAAGCTAGTTCTATTTTTACTTGTAGCCCCACATGAAATGTACAAGGTCAACTGCAACAGGCAAGCAATGTTTACCAAAGCAAGCCATACGATTAAGGATGAAGGCAGAGCAATCAAATGAAAATGTGAAGTTGACTGTAGAGTGTAAGTGTTCTCATAGTACAGTTCCTGCCTATAGAATCAGGATTCACATTCCAGAATAGCCCTGGAAAGGGCACAGTCTGTCTTGTCAGAAATCATGGGCCTAGTACATTACACTGAAGTTCAACATTGGTAACACCAACGAAGAATCCACCTAAGGAAAACTGATCCATTCTGACCTTAAAGTCACGTGTTGTAATTAGTTCTTGACAGTTCTTCCTTATTTTAGCAGATAGGTTAAATGGGGCGGCCTCAATGACTTTGCCTCCAGCAGGCTGCTATTTAAAGGTGCAAAAGAAATTTCATTTACTCAAGGCAAAAAGCAGCATCTCCGTGACAGCCCCGGGATAAGGCCTGCATTTCCGAATGGTTCAGAGCAGTAAATCCCAGAGGACAGGTGTGGGGGCTAGAAAGCCGCCAGCCAGAGCCCGGTAGCAGCTCTCCCCAGCCGGCTCTGCAGTGCCTGGTACCGCGGGCTCTTTGCGGAATGGCGTTTCCAGGCTGCGCTGTCAGCCGCGCATCGGGAGCTGCCCGCAGCCGCGGTGGTCCCGCCGCTGCTGTGACCTCTACGGCGCGACCTCCCCGCAGGCCGCTCCGAGGGACGGCGCGGCGCCCCCTCGGCCCGGCCCGCTCGAGTAACGGCCCCCACGGCCCCTTCCCGCCGCCGCCCCGGGGAGGAGGAAGAGAGAGAACCCGCGAGGCCGCGGGGCCGCCATTCGGCCGGAGCCCCGCGGCCATTCCCCCTCGGAGCGCTGCCAGGGGCCGGCGGCACCGCGACCTTGCGGCCGGGCGGCCGCGCCTCAGGCGCCACCAAGCTCCAGGGCGCGTCCCGGGCGCCGCGGGGCAGGGTCCGGCCCGTCCCCCTGCCTACCGTGGGCATCCACGCGGTCGCGGCCACT